>ML777051.1:850073-861242 GCA_009831015.1 Picea engelmannii | reverse complement strand
TCCTATTACAATAACCGACATGATCAATCCACAATGGGGATTGATCCTATGAATAATATATCAATAATAATAAGAATACTCTTTGCAGTTACATTATTTCAACAACCTATATTATCATATTGTTGGTAACGAGTGCCTGATTTTGGTCCTGTATGTTGATGATTTATTCCTCACCGGTTCAGAAAGTCTTATTGTTTAATGCAGGCGTGCATTGACTTCTAAATTAGAGATGAAGGATCTAGGTATGATGCACTACTTCTTGGGACTAGAAGTATGGCAAAGGACTGATGAGATTTTCATGAGTCAAGGAAAATATACAATGGAGATATTGAATAAATTCGGTATGACAGACAACAAATCCATGCCTACACCGATGGTGATGGATCTGAAGAAAATGAACAAGGCTTCTATTGATTCAGACGAGATTGATCCACATCTTTACCAAAAATTGATTGGATCATTGATGTATCTGGTTAACACCAGACCTGATATATGTTATGCAGTGAATGTACTCGGTTAGTTTATGAGTAAGCCAAGACAGACTCACTGGATAGCAGCAAAGCATGTATTGAGATATCTACGAGGCACAGTTGGATATGGCCTGAGATATGCCTCTGGTGTAGACATGAAATTGCAAGGATATGCCGATGCAGATTGGGCAGGGAGCATAGTGGATCGAAAGAGCACATATGGTTTTTGTTTTACTTTGGGATCTGTCATGGTTTCCTGGTACAGTAGGAAACAGAGTTCTGTGGATTTGAGTATCGCATAAGCAGAGTACATAGCGTTATGTGTGGCAGACTGCGAAGCAGTGTGGCTTCGCAAGCTCCTTGCATATTTATTTGGTCATGAGATGGATTCCATTGTTATCCATTGTGATAACTAGAGCTGTGTGAAGCTCTCAGAGAATCATGTGTTACACGTAAATCGAAACACATTGAGATCAAATACCATTATAGTAGAGATATGGTGCAGAGGAAAGCAGTACACGTGCAGTACCTTTCTACAAATGAGCAGGTTGCAGATGTCTTCACCAAACCGCTTGCCAAGACAAAGTTCGAGTACTTCCGTGAGAGACTTGGCCTAGTGGAGAATGCCTCCCTAGCTGAAAGGGAGTGTTGTTGATTGCATCTTCATGAGACATCCTCCAGATTGTTCTCCTCTGGACTGAGTTGAGACATATGTGTGAGGAAGCCGAAGTGTTGGGTGTGCCCATGTGATGAGTGTGCGTCAGACTCTGGACTGAGTTGTGATAACGTGTGGTCTCTTGCTTTGTACTCCTCTGGACTGAGTTGAGTCCGCTTGAGATGGTCCCATGCCTTGTACTCATGTGGACTCAGTTGAGTCGACTTGAGATGGTACTCCCGTGGACTCAGTTGAGTGATTTGTTGAATAGGACGTCTTTGTGGCTGAGCACAGGTGTACGTGTCCCTAGTGGCTGAGAACTAGTGGACGTGTGAGATCTTTGCTATATTGTTTGAGTAAGATTTACTTGTAACCCTAATTTGTGATGTAAAGGGTACAAGTCGGCCCCACCATATGTGAAAGATAATTAATATTTGTGTAATGATTAATTATATTATTGAGTTATTGAGGTTGGCCCTATTGTGCCAATAGACACCTTTTGTTGTGTCAGTTCTTGTATAAATAAAGGTGAATCCCCATTGAGTATTCCACAGTCTCACTTGTCATCTTGGAATTTCAGCGAGTGCATTTACAGCTGAAGTGCGCACCTCTCTTGGGCGCTAGGTTCTAGGTTTTGGTAAGCACCCTCTTGTGTGCTAGGTCTATGGTGTTGGGGGATCTTCTCTTGAGAATAAAGCAAAGGATTGTTGAGTTTTTCCCTTGTTTGAGAAGGGTTTTCCCGAAATACTTCTTGTGTTCTTGTGCATGGTTATTTTTCTTGTGATCTTGGTTATTGCAGCACTTGTGTATAGTGTTGTTGCATTTGTTTATGGTTCAAGTACATGCTAAATGAAATAAACTACATGCCCTTGAGCTAAGCATAGAGAAAATTCAACAGATGCTACATATCATGTGAAAGGAGTGGGCTCCATTTCCTTTTAGATGTTGCTAGGTGGTGTTCTTGAGTTAACGATGTTTTGTTTATTCTTATTTTGAAGAAAAATATTCTTTTATTTTCTTGTATGGCAGAATTTCATTGAACGGTTGCATTTGAAGAACAACAATGCATTATCAATGATTGTAGTCTAGCAAGTCTCAAGACCTTATCTAGAGGTGTTTGGGATGGCGACCTTTACATGTTACTTGTCGATCCTATGGCGCTTGTACATGCTAGAGGGAAGCTAAGTGAGCCTTCTAGTTTTGAGTAGGCATATGCAGAGCATGGATGGCAGGATGCCATGGGGATAGGTTCAAAACCTATTTTTGGAATCAGTGATTTATTCCAAGCTTTCAACTACTAGGAGGGTTGATCAAGACAAGGTTGTTGGACTCTTTAAGAAAGGAGTTGACCTTGATGAGATTCTTTATCTAGTTACTAGAGGATTCTCTTAGAAAGGAGTTGACCTTGTTGAAGGTTTTTCTTTAGTTGCTAGAGGTTTTGAGGTGCATGGGCGAGATACTCATGTTTACAATTTGTTAGAGGCCTTGTGTGGGTTGTTGTTTGCAATACAAACTTTGTATTTCAAGATGGATGAGATTTGTGCAAATTGTTAATCTTGTGATTTTGATAGCACTGATCCATTGTCTTGGTCTTGTATGGAGATGTGATCATCTTTGCAAGAAGCCCTAAACAACTCATGGTGTGATGTTTGAAGATTTTGGCCCATGGAGTTGATATGAAGGATGTTGGAGTTTGATAAGTTGTTAATGGTTTGTGGTTTGTGGTTATGTTCCTTTAGATTCACAGGTTGTAATGCGTTTTTTTCAAACCACGTAAGTCATAACTTATCAAATTGCTTGGCGACCAATCGTATTTATAAAAAATGATATCATTTGCCTTAGATGATAACTCTTTATTTATTATTGTTGCATTTAAAATTTGGCAAGAACACCATTACATTAGTGTCATATGTGCATCATAGACCAAAAAACTCAAAGTAGAATATTTAGAGGAAAAAGAAAACTAACTTCGATATAAATTAGAGAGAACTTACAACAAAAGGAAATCGTAATGGAATGTATCTTTAGAAATATGTGGAAAGAATTTTAGACACCAATATATAACATGATATACCATCTACATGTTAAAATATGCCAACAAAAGTAAGATAAGTATTAAAAACATTTATTTTCCACACAAATATTTACATAACTTGAACTCAAAATTTATGGTATTCCCAAGAGTATCCCTTATTACTTAAACATCGATATGTAGTGAATATTCCCTAAAATTTGAGATGTACAATCATGAATTTGGCAAAAAATATTGAGAAAACCTATTATATATTCATGTAAAAAAATTAAATTTAGGCAAAAAGTAACTTGTGCATAACTATAATCATAAACTAGGCTAAAAAAAATTATTTAATACAAAAATGAAAAAAATTGGCCTAAATTTCTTTAAAAAAAATTAAAATTTATCCAAATTGGCAAAATTTTGCTTAAAAAAACATTGACAAGTGGTCAAACCCATAGAAAGGGAGATGTTTCAGATGTTATGATAGTATGTTGTATTGTTGGGCATAGTGAGACTTCTAAACCTTACAGGATCTACATTCCAACACAACAAAAGACTGTGATGAGCCAAGATATGAAGTTTGATGAAGTTGTGTAGTCCTCTAGATCACATGTATATACTTCAATTATTGAAGGAATCAAGGAGGTTGTTGTCCCGAAATCGGATTCAAATGGTTTTGAGGAGGTAAGGTGCAATGCCCTGATGGAGGAGAGTGATGTTTGGTATCATGTTGCTTGCTCTATAATTTAACATGGTATCATATCTTTTTAGTCTTAAGGCCCTAGTAGTTGTTCATGATAGTCATCCATGAGAGGTTTAGTGAATATGAATATGCTCAATGGTAGTAATTCATGAGATTGATGGAGTGCATGAGATGCCCCACTATCAAAAGAACATACTTACAAAGGACGGTGGAGGAGGCTTGCATTACAAGAGGACCAAAGCACCTTTAGAAGGCGTAAAAGATGGTCAATCAGGTAAATTAATTCTAAACATTTTGTCATGAAAATGTTTTTTATGGTAGAATGACATGATTTGCAAAGAGATCATCTTTTGTTGATCTAGTAGATATGATTCATAGAGTTTTCCAAAGATACATTTATCCACTGAATTGGTCCACTAAATTGGTGATAATCAATGATAATGGGTATGCCAGCATGTTCTTTGATGAAGTTGTATGAGCTTGAATGGAAGTGAAGTTTGATTATGTTATTGGGATTTAAGAATTGAGTTTTCTTCAAGTGATCTCAATGGTGAAGAACATATGTTTCCTCCTAAGAGGTCACAAGTTCAAATACAGAGGGGGGTAGGGTATGTATACCTCCGTAGACTTTACTAGTCAAATCGTTGGGTGGAGAGGGTCCCTTGTCCCACAAACAAGGGGGTCTCATACACCAATTTGGTGTCTGGCTTGGTCGTGACCTAAAATTAGATTATTATTATTATTAATTAGCCCCTACCCTACATGTGACTCTAATTAACTAAATATTATATGCAGCCTACTTTGATTATCTAAGCATGTGAACATATTTGTTGTTGTGAAATTTTCATGTTGGTGGAACTAGAGTTGGGAGAGGAAATCTTGTATTGTCAACCTTGATTTCTTGTTTATAGATTGCATCAGATCACCCCCAAAGTTTGCAAATCAAGATATTTTCCAACATATCTTCCCAGTCCACCTCTCTCACACATATGTGTGTGGATTTGGCTGGATTGCGTTACATTGCGGAGAAGAAAATGGGGTACCATGAGATCTGAACGTTGATTCTCATCATTGTGGAAGGAACATATTTCATATAAAAACGTGAATCATGGGAAAATGAATCCACTTAGAAATAAATCTAGTATAGTTGATCATTTCCCCATTCATTTGTATTACATTCGATTCCTATAGAGTATCTTGTCGCCACTTGTACTACATCATGGATGCTACTCAAACTATATTACTGGCATACATTGTGGGTAATTTAATTCTTGCGGTATGGAGATTGATTAATTGAGAGAAACTATAACTAAATTTGCTTTCTGCAATAGAAGGAAATTTTGAAAGTTTGTGAAACATTGAAAATTGTTTGAGGGAAAAAAAGAAGTTAGGGATAAAGGAGATTCATCTTTATATCATAAAGGCTAAGACATTCAGATTCAAAATGAAAATAATAGGTTTTTTTATTTAACGACATTAGCATTAGCAGGTCCCTACAAAGCATTAAATGCTTCCACGAAGGCCCTCTAAGTGTTGAGACACGAAATCCACCAACCTAAACTTTATTTTCTCTCTCCTCTAATGTTTCTTGCTTTGCACTGTCGACTAGTATATCCTCGCGAAAAAATAAGGTCCGACTTCTTTGTCTCTGTCGCCATGTCCATCTCCATATCTATTTGTATTTCTTCCAACAAAACAAAAACATGTGCAACAATGATAAAAAAAAATGAGAAATAGCCATTTAGAGCCACAAGTGTAATGAAAGCCAAAACCCAACCATGTTGTAATAAAGAAGTAAATAGAGTCATTCAATGAACTGGAGTTCGATAACACAAACTAAAAATTGTATGGGAGTCAGAAGACAGGGATCCCACTCAGATTCATGGAATCAACCAGAATGAAAAAATTCTCTTGATACAAGATCCACCCAATATTTGATGTGTCTATGTGTTGATAATATAATCAGGGTTTGAAGGGTGTCAGGAATGTCATGGAAACCCTTCTAGATTGCTCTCTCCATCAATTACGAAAACGCTCTAACTAGAATGAACACACAAGAACACGTAGCCCCGAGAGGTATCATGGTATTTTACTTTTTACAGTATGGATACTATTTTACCTTTTTTATATTTAAGTATGAATACGATGCCAAAAGATTGTTGGAATGAAAAAAAATTGCACTGTTTGGTAAAAAGTAAAAGATCCATAAACCAAAAAAAAGGCCTCTTATGGGTTATTGTTAAATGTTTGAAAAAATCTTTTTATTAAGTCAATGAGGTGATCATGTAAGATGTGCATTGTAATTGTGGTGTGAGTTGTTATTATTTTCCATCAAGGAGCTTCACATTATATTGGCCTTGGCCTTGATAGATCATAGTATGGGTGTGTATTACTCATTAATTTTCTCAAAATCACTTTGAGAAAGCCTTTATTTGTCTTTCAATAAACAGCTTATCTCCTCATTGAAAAAGAGAAATTATTCTTGAAAGAGTACATGTTTACGACAAAGCTTAGGGCATGAAGACCATTGAAGGTTTCAAATGGATTTGGGCACACCATTGTCATCGCAAGTAGGGAACTTGCATATGTTATTAGGCTTGGTAAGAGCCTATGTTGTACTCAAGGGGGGGGCAGTACATTGATGAAATCAAAATGATTAGTGGTCAACCAAAACCACCACATTAATCAAGTCAAAACAGTTGGTGGTCAACCAACAAAACCACCAGATCTAGTGATGAACCATTAAAGAATAGAAGAATCCAAAAGCTCAAGCTTGGATCAATTCAACATACTTCTCACCTTGCACCTAATAGAGGGGAATATCAATGATGATAATCAGGCTTCAAGTTTCAAAGTCTTATCCATCAAAACTAATCTGAATTTAGGAATTATAGCATCACGACTAGTCTCCTTAATAGGCTATCTACAATCAAATCAATTATTCATTGGGATGTTGTTCGACACCTAATTGTGTCTAAATTCAGAGGGAACTTCAGCGATCCTATTTGTTCACCAAATAGAAAAAGACACCAATTTCGTCTAGCCAAATTACTTGACAAATGATCAAGGAATATTCAAACATGGTAGTTGTTCACTTCCATAAATTTTACTCTCTTTCAAAGTTCATTTTCAATGAACCATTCAGCCACATAATGGCAGTTTTTCAAGCATATGTTCATTGAAGCTCAATTTAGAAGTTTCATATTAAGGATTGAAGATGATACTAGTTTATGCACTAGTTCGTGTTGCCTTACTAGAATAATTATTCAGACTTGTGATTGAGGAGGAGAATGTTACACTATGAGTCTCTAGGCAATCACAAAGTCTAACACCACCTTCTTATAAGTTGGTATCCTTATATATTGATGAGGTGTTTTCATTATCCACTGATAAGTTGTTAGTGAGATCTACATCTAGAGGTGGTCAATTACATGTATTATAAATTGATATCATGAAATGAATACAAGTGTTAAAAATTGTTTAATGCCTTTTCTGCCAAGTTCTTGCATGTGTCATATTGCGTGCTCTATAGTTTAATAGTAACTTTGTTGCTTGCAAGGAGGCTTGTGCTTGACTTGAGGACGCTTGGGTTGAGGAGCATTCTGAAGGTGTGGTGGACTCAAAGGAGCATATGGCTTAAGAGGTAGTGTTGAAGCGTTGGAGAGATTTGGAAGGGAGCGTTGAACCTTTCTTGTGAAACACTCACCTTGGGACCCTTGCTTGATCGACACACTTACCTGGGAGCTTAACATGTGTCACCTTAAAATTGGAGCACTTCACATGTGGACCAATGTAGTTATTAGTTAGGTTGATTTCTTATGGACCTTGTCCACGTTATTATCATTGGTCTCTCTCACTTATCATATATATAAAGGGAGGAGATAGTCTTTGTACTTAGCATATTTGATCATCACATACTTGTCTTAGAGATGTGAGAGATAGAATGAACTTGTCTCTTTCATTTGTACTTCTTCTTCATTGTACTTTGCACTCTTGTCTCGTGAGATAGGGTTATTGTGTTGATGCAAGCAAGGCATTAGGGTTAAGGTTTTCCCTAAGAAGATAGGGGAAGGTAGGGTTTGGGAGAAACCCTAGAGGCATAAAGGAAGTGCTTGTTCTTGTGGTTCTTGTGAGAGAACAAGATTAGGGTTTTGTGACATTGGAAACCCCAATACTACTTGGAGTGCTTGATTGTGGAGAAAATAATGGAAGATTTTCTTATTATCTCTTGTAAACTTGTGTGATGCAAGTGTAGGATGACTTATACTACTTGGAGTGCTTGATTGTGGAGAAAATAATGGAAGATTGTCTTGTTATCTCTTGTAAACTTGTGTGATGCAAGTGTAGGATGACTTGTTGGTGTGTATGCTAGCTCGTTGTGGATCTTTCGTGAAGCGACCAACTTTGATTGGGAGTGATCCCTGGCTAGGAGCAGTTGGTGGCTTGGATTTGTTATGGTTGCCATGGCTAGGGTTTGGAGAGCATAGGATTTGTTATGGTTTCCATGGCTAGGGTTTGGAGAGCACTAGAGAAGTCCTAGCTTGTGATAAGCTTGAAGGACTAATTTGTACCAACTCGAGATAAGTTGTTAGTATGTACTTGTAACTTCATCGTGTGCATATATGAAGTGTTCTTTTCTCTCTCAACTTGTGTACTTGCAAATCTAAATTGAACCTTATGTTCTCATGATGATTGAGTAGTTTCTAAAGTTGTTGTGCAAGTTGATTTAACATAACAGTGAGCAAACTTTGTTAAGTGATTTCACAAACATATTGGAGCTTAGTAAGCAAATTTATGGTTGTAATAAATATGTTGTAATAAGTTATTTTCAAATTTGTTATATGTTGGGACATGTGCCCTTGAAGTACATTTATTCGGTGTTTATTTTATTGGGATGCATTGTGTAAATGGTTGGAAAGAAGTGGAATATATACTGTCATAATTTATATTTCAGATTCATCCATAAAGCTGAAAGTTCATAGGAAATGGATCCAGGGAACCTCGAAGTTGAGGTGAAATTTCTGGAGAAAATTGTAGGGGCTAAATTTCACCAATTGGCTAATTTTCCATGGTTTTCCCAAAAAGATTCGCCAACTTCCATTTTTTCTAAAAATTATTTGCCCAAATTCCATAGAATAAAATTATTTTATCTTCAAAATCGCCAAAAATTTATAGAAACTATATAAAATCTTTATAAATTTGAATATTTTTACAAAACTATCGCCAAACATTTTAAATTTTGCATATTAAAGACTAGTACGATTAGCCCAGGTTTCTACATTTTAATATAAATTTCCATCCTTAAAATTATCCTTGGAAATTTATGAATTTGCATTTGAGTTGTGATTTCTCCAGAAATTTCAACAATGAACCGTATGGGCTTTCTCACTGAAATGGAAGTTAGTGAGGCCCATTTTCCTTAGTTGGAATGTTGTAGATCTGAATTTGAATCTGATTTCTCTTTTAATTCCATATCTTAATCTTGAACAACACACTTTCACCTTCTTCAATCATTATAGGAGGCTCTTGTGACCTTGAGGACCACCCATCCTCATCAAACTTCACATATTTGCATACCATTGTGTTATGTTGTGCTAGATTGTAGATCTGATAACACTTGGAAGTCTCACTATATCCAAAAAAAAATCCCCTTGATACCTGAGGGCTTAGTCTTGATATGCTTCTCATCCAAAACATGAATTTAAATTGGACAACCAAATACACGGAAATGATATCCATGTGGCTTCTCACCAATGAAAGCATCCTTTGATGTTTTGTACTCCATAATCCTATGTGGACACCAGTTCAAGATGTAGACAATAATGTTGCAAGTTTCTTCCCAAATACACATTGGCAAGTCCATGCCATGAATCATGGGATTTGTTGTCTCAATGATGGATTTGTTCTTACGTTCAACTACCTCATTCTATTGTGGGTTGTGTGTAACTATAAGCTCTCTCTCAATCCCTACTTCCCTGCAAAAAGCATCAAACTCCTTGGAGGTGCTCTCTCCTCCATTATTGGATCAAATCACCTTGATCATATTCCCTATTTGATTTTGAACCAAGGTTTTTAATTCATTGAATTTACCAAATGCTTCATCCTTAGTTTTCATAAAATAAATCTAGGATTTCCAAGAGGAATCATCAATCAAAAAAGCATACAAATTACCTTTCAATGAATAGGAAGACATAGTCCTACATACATCAAAGTGTATCAACTAGAGAATCTCTCTTGATATTTACTCCCTAGATGGAAAAGCAATATTAGAATGTTTTCCAAGTACACATCCTTTGCACAACCCAATCTATATTATCTTGAAATCTAGCAATTCTTGCACCATTTCTTTCAAGTGAGGAAGAGTTCAATAATGCAAGTGACTAAGACACTTGTGCCACAACTTCCATAGCCTACCACTAGCAGGTACTAAGGCCTCATGTTTTGTAGTATCAAGAAGGATTCTATAAGGCCTCCTTCACAAACTCATTTAGCCAAAAATCAAGGATGATCTTGGTTGCAATATTTTATGGTGCATTGTTGACCATTAACTTCAATTATACACTTCATATCTATAATAGTTGAGATAGAAAGAGGATTCTTTATTAATCTTGGCACAAAAATAACATCATGCAAATTGAAAACATCACTTTAAGACAACCTAAATGAGATGGTATTGATTCCAATCATTGCATATGTAGCACCATCACCCAACTCCACTTGTATGCCACACATCTTGTTCTTGAAACTTGCTGGAAATTTTCTTGTTGAATGTCATATTTCATGATGCTCCACCAGCCACATAGACACCAAAGTGGCATTCGTAAACAAGTATGAAACCATAGAGAAGGCAGTTTCAAGCTTGGATGCTAACTCATCCACTCCCACTGAAGTATCTGCACTCCCTAGAAACTGATTATGTTGTTGCTTACGTTTTCCTTTTCTCTTCTCTAGACATTGATTAGCAAAATTCCCTTGTGACATTTGTAACACATCGTATGACTTTGTGCTAAGCACCACGATCAGAAGGCATTGTCTCCTCCTTACCTTTCATGGGTCCCCTTTTCTTTCCATCTTTCGTCACCTTCCCAATATGTACAAGGTCTTGGTCCTCTTCTCTTCAAGCTAATATTGTATCTTGCCTTGTTTCTTCTTAGTGATCTTCACAAGGTAATCTGTCGTAGTGTTTGAATTACTCATGTGTGTTTCAGTGAACTTGTTCTTCAAGAGCATTTTCCTAGAAATATTGACATTTTGATGTAAAGTTTTCAGAGTTTCGAACATTTCCTTCGCCAATTTCCCTACAATGTGAGGACTCAGGTGGTCC
>ML777051.1:713999-724563 GCA_009831015.1 Picea engelmannii | reverse complement strand
CAAGCTTTGTAACTAATGATTAGTCCTGATGATGAATCCCGATTCGGATTCGAAACGTCGATGACAAAAATGACACCAACTGTGGATTATCCGGCAATTAACCTCGAAACTCAAATAATTTATTGAAAAGTGCACCAATATTGAAGGTTGCTAAACTAAATAAGGATTTCATTATGTGCACTAATGCATACAAGGAAGGGTTTGGTGGAGTCCTTACACAAAATGGGTATGTGGTATGATATGATTCAAGGAAGTTGAAAGAACATGAGAGGAAATATGTCACACATGAATTAGAGTTGGAATCCATAGTTCATGCCTTAAAGATGTGGAGGCATTATCTTATGGGAAAAATATTTGAGTCGAGGAAAGACCATAGTGGTCTAAAATATTTGTTTGGATAATCAACATTGAATGCCAAACAAATTAGATGGCTTGAATTCCTTAATGAATATGACTTCAATATAAAGCATATCAAAGGTAAGTAAAATAAAGTGGTTGATGCACTTAGCAGGAGAGTATATGAGATGCATGCTACAACCATTAGCATGTACATGTCTGATTTAAAAGATAGAATTTTGAAAGATGCAAATTAAGATCATGATTATTTGCACGTAAAAGAAGCATTACAACAAGGTAATTTTCAATAGAAATTCAAATATTATGAGTTGAAAGAGGATGGATTGCTCATGTACATGGGAAAGGTATATGTGCCAAAATCTCAAGAGATGAAAAATTTATTGTTGAGAGAAATGCACAATGTTCCTTGTGTTGGGAACCCAAGATATTAGAAAACAATTGCAATTGTAATGGGCCAATACTTTTGGCCAAGCATGAAAAAAGAGGTGTATGATTACATAACCAAAAGGTAAAGGGTGAGCATAGACATCCAACTAGATTGTTGTATCCATTGTCCATTCCTGAGTGGAAATGGTAAGTTGTTACAATTGATTTCATTACTAAACTTCCCAAAATTGTAAGGCAACATGCTTCCATAATGGTAGTGGTGGATAAATTAACTAAGGCTACCCATTTTATTCTAGTGAAACTAACTTACAAGGAATCCAACATTGCAGAGTTTTACATGAGGGAAATAATCAGGTTATATGGTGTCCCTAAGGAAATTGTTTCCAAAAAAGATCCCAAGTTCACATCAAAATTTTGTAAAGGATTGTTCAAAGGATTTGGGACAATTTTAAATTTTAGCACAACATGTCACCTAGAGTCAGAAGGGAAAACATAGAGGGTCAATCAAGTGATTGAGGATATGTTGAGGATGTATGTGATGGATAAGCCATCAAAATGAGAATATTGTCCACATAAACTTGATTTTTATTAAGTATTTTTGAATATGAGCCCATTTGAAGCCTATGGCAGGAAATGCAACACACTTGTGAGTTGGGACAACCTAGCTAATAGAGACGTTGTTGGGATAGATTTTCTCAAGGAAATGGAAGAGAAGATGGTGAAAATAAAACAAAATATAAAGGTTGCACACGATAGGAAGAAACATTATGCGGTCAAGGGAAGAACACACAAACAATTTAGAGTGGGTGAGCACGTCTTCTTGAAAGTGAAGGCTAAAAAGAGTTCACTGAAATTGGGAAGTTTCCAAAAACTAGCAACAATATATTATGGACCATTTGAAATCATGGAGAGGATTGGTCTTATTCCATACATGCTTGCACTACCTCCATCCATGTGAATTCATAATGTATTTCATTTTTCTTTGCTTAAAAAGTACGTGTCTGATCCTAACCACGTAATTGATTAGATTGTGATCCAAGTGGAACACAAGTGCAACTTCCAGGTCCAACCGATGTGCATATTAGATAGGAAGGTCAAAGTGCTTAGAAACTGGGCCATCGACTTGGTAAAGTTCCAATGGACATGCTATGGTCTTGAAGATGCTACATGGGAGCATAAAGATGCCATGCGAGAGGAGTACCCACATCTTTTTAAAGTTATTTGAAGATTTTGATTGTATATTTGTATATAATGCACTGAGTACAATGCATAAATAAGGGGGAGGGGAATGTAATACCCCCAAGTTGATCCCCATGTTGTAAATATGTATATTTACATATGTTGTATAGGATGGTGAACCAGTATGGTTTCTCGGGATTGAGTGCCTGTGTATATATGTTTTGGGTCGGAATGCTTGTGTGATATTAGGCTAGTGATTCTATATGCTAAAACACTGGTGAGAATGACATTGTAAATTGTAATCACACTTGGATATATTGATAAAATACATCATTGTTGCACACCAAGTCAAACAAGAGAGTATGGGGGGCTAGGACTCCATGAGAGGGAAAGAGGGCCAAGGGCTTGTGGAAAGAGGCTTAAGCCAAGGGGGATAAGCCAAGTATTAAATTAATCCTAAGTCAGAGCCTAAGTCCTTAGGTCATGATTTTATCCCAAGTTATCAATTGTGGGGGCGAGTTCACAAGTGGTGGGGAAAGGAGTTCCTTGGTTTCCACTTGTCAAAAGGGGAACATGTATATTTAAACTTTGGTTTTAGTGGAAAAATTATTAATTCCATCATTTTCATCTTTCATTCTTGCCATTTTTGCTCTAGAGATATGGGGTGTGGGCTAGTGAGACATTGTAACCCTGTGACACTGTGAACCTGTTGACATGTGGAAAATTCCCTCCTAGAATAGGGGACAAATACCCAATCACAAGCTCCAATCACACCTATTTTTGTTTGGGATGCTAGTTTCCAACTGATATGTGGGCTCGATTTTCCACTTAAAAAAAAATCTCTTCGAAAAGAGGCTTGATCATTTAATCTCTTGTCTAATTTATCCTAGGTTTACAAAGAAGAAAACCGATCTACTAGTTGTATCTCAATTGAGAGCAAATACTAATTACAATGTAGATAAGAATGATATGTTCTTAAGACTTAGAAAGAATTCATCATCTCAAGAAACTCTGAATACAATAACAATTGCTACTAGAAATAAACAACAATGATTACATCCACACTATGTTGACGACCAAAGAAACAATTGAAAACTTTGGAAAACAAATAAGTATGAGACAACAATCTAATAAATAATTTCCCAAAGTGATATCAGTTCATTCACACCCTGCAAGAACTTTTCTTGTCATAATGAAATGTTATCTCTGTTGACTAACAAGAAACTAATATCAAGCCAAAGAAAGCAATGTAAATGGAAAAACTCTTAGAAAGAATTCATAAAGACTCATAATCTATTTGAGCACATTCATCAATTTTCACAAATCATAAAAATAATCATTAATGGAAATGATGTTCTTTCACTTAATATCTAGTTAGTTGACATAATATGCAGAATCACAAAAGTAATTTTCATGACACTTGAATGAAAGAAAAAATAAATATCTAACATAAATGCATTACCATCAATTATGCTTCATTCAACACAAAATACTAATAAACTCGAGTTTTCAAAAGATTATATTAGAACTGATAAAAATATCGAGAGCCAATATTAGTTTTGAAAAACTACAAGAGAGAACAAATATATCAAAAGACTTTGAATAAAAATACCAAATCCACATTCAAATATCGGTTCACTTATTCATAAAGAATCCAAAAGCATAAGGCAAGAGAAATATGCTCTTTTGTTGTCCAAAATTCCTCGCCCTCACTCTTCTTCATTCTTATGTGTATTTATACCAAGTAGAAATAAAGCTAAAATCTTAATAATACTCAATGAGCTAACTAAATGATTGATTTAACATTCATCCCCATCAGATCTGACCTCTTTGGTAGCCAAAATAGTGCCAAATCATGGACTGTTGAAACTAGGCAGATTTGATTGCTGCAACAACGTGATTTTCTTTTCGAGTGGCAATGTTGACCACACATTGACCAAAAACCTACGTGTCAATTTTTTTCGATCCAAGGGGAAAATAACCATATAGTGAACCCAAGGATAAAAACCCATGTCTTCGTTTTGCCCGAAAATGTCTGCAAGTATCTCAAAGAATGATGTTACTGTAAAAACATGTAGCCATTTTGAGTTTTACATGATAGATTCTATTACAATGATTCTCCCCTGTTATATCATGGCATCCATTTCGAGGCACAATAACTCGATATTCATTTATTCTTTTCGAGTCGCTGTGATCTCGTTTCTTCTTTCCTTTGAAATACAACTTTGGAAATTAAAACTAATACAAGAACTAGGGAACACTATGAATCTGAAAATGATTGGTATGAAAATGGCGACCTCAGGTGACATATTCCCAAATCATATTAGTGTATTGGAGTTGAGTTGGAGTGTTCCCTTCTCTTTGTAACCCATCATTACCCACAATTAATGTCTAGAGCATATAGCGTTGAAGTAAACAGATAAATGAACGTGTGTCTTTGAATGATAAATCCCATGCAAAATGTCAAATCTAATTGTCACGATTTATGCCTTAACTTGAAATTGTTTTGTGTTGGAATTATTGAGTGAGTGTTGACTACAAGTTTGACTCTGAGCTGGAGGCACGTACGGTCAACCTGGGAAAACTTTAAACAACATACATCTATATTGGGAGTCCTAGCAACAAAACCCATATTTACGATTTGCCTGGAGATGTCTGCAACCAACTCAACAAATGAAGAATTACCAAAATAATTTATTTCCTCTAAAAACTGATAAAAAACGGATTTTCAATATTTAAATTTGCAAAATATCCAAAATTAAAACATAATAATGAAAATACCTTTTTATGGGTTTATTCATTTTTATTGGGGAAAAGCATAATAAAAAAGCACAAAAGTGAGGGAAAAGGAGGTGGATATGCTCAAAATAAAGAAGGTTTGTGTGACTTATTTTTAATGAAAAATTTGAGAACCAACAATCGTGACTGTGGAAAGAAGTGGGTAATGCAACTTGTTTTTTCTCAACTTCAATCTAAAAGATCATTGATTCTTTGCATGTAGTATGAGAATGCAAAAAGACATAAGTTTGCTCATGAATTCCTTAGCCTTTATCATATATGGATTGCTATGTCTTTACACAAAGTTTACTTTATATATGGTAAGAGACCGATAAGTTTTGAAACTTGACGAGTACTGTAAGTTTTATTTATTTTTTATTTTTTGGTAGAATGAATTGGTGATATGTGTTTAATGGGAAAACAATGCACATTAGCTTTTTAGTGGTTATCAAGAAACTTAATAAGTGCCCTTAACATAACATGCATCAATATTGTGTAGAATCTTTAGTTATTACTAATCATTCAATTGAAAAATAATGAAGCTTAATCAATTGTAAAAGTGAGGAAAACCATCAAACCATCCCTTCAAAAAAAGTGAAACAAAACCGAATACAAGAGAAGGTAATAATTTCCAAAATTCAATGGGAGGGACCCTTTACTTTTGTCAAAAGTAAAAGGGGGGTTATTGAAGGCTCAAAAGAACCTTGTGAATCCTAGGTGGACTTGAGTATACAATTCTCTTTGGGTTGCCTTAGGGAAGGCTGGAACCCTAGAGGGAGAATTTTCTGGGATAGGTTTCCTTGGGTGTGAGGCCTAGAGGGTGCTTGGAGACTCCATTATATAAACTAGAGTTATTGGAGCTATAGTTTTTTGAGACTTCCTGGTCGACCTATTTTGAAACCCTAGAATGGAAGTGGGATAGCCCAAGGGACTGTAGTGCAAAGAAGGGGGTATACTTCCTTGGGTTGTGCAGACTGATGGGGAATGAGAGGCTATAGATTGGAATTGTTGTTGAAGTTTGGTACCTTGGCCTAGCCATTGTTGGTGCTAACTGGATCCATCAGTTATATTAGGTAGCCTTTTCCTTAATGGATTCATAACCCCAGCTAGGTGACCTATTGTTGAGAGTGTTAGAACAATAGTGTCTATGGCTGGGTGGAACATTTGAGATCTATAGGTAGTTGGTGCTTTTCTAAAAAACATAAGTGTTGTGTTACATGCGTATATGTTTATTAATGTGTGGTTTGTGCTTAATTGTATTATGTTATAAATGTTTATAATTATGCATATAATAATAGGTTGTTAGGATTGCATAATTGTTTCATATGTAGGGCATATTATTACTATTGATACCAGAGCCTGGATAAGGGTTTGGGTGTGCTATGAATTGGTATTAGATAATATTATATGATGATCTGAGCCTTTAGGGAGGTTGTATTGTTTTTTTAATTCTATTAAAGAAACAATGAGCAAGGTTAATGAAATTTTGAGAATTTGTTTTGTATGTGATAGACTATGAATTATAATGACATGTGTCCATAAGTGAGTCTAGCATGTGTTGCACCCACTATGTCCTTTCCAAATATATTCAAAGGGGTGCATCCATGGAGAGAATGTATTAATGATCCAAGAAGAGGGGATATATTGTCTGATTGAATATCGATACTCAAACATTTCCAAATCCCCGATGGATTATACCATTCTAAAATATCATAAAGAGTATGCAAATTCATGCTCTCCATCCACATTTTAAGGGGAGCCAAATCCTCCCTATTGCAGAGAGCCTTCATTCCATTAATTCTATGCTCCCATATCCTCACTCTCTTTCCATTTCTAGGTGTCCATGTAATATTTGACTTGGCAAGAGGTACAGGGACTTTCAAAAGATTGAAAATAAGAGATCCTCTCTGCGTTTTTAGAGGGTTTTCTACACGCCTTGATCTAGGGCCTTTAAAGTAATTTTTTTCCATAAAACCTTTTTCCACTATTCTAGAGAACCAATGATCATTCTCTAGAGAAACTTCACCCTTAATGCCACGTTCAACATTGCTAGATCTTTGATGCCAAGACCACCTCCATACTTTGGACTTCTTACTATTTTCAGTTAAGAAGGTGGTACTTTTTCGTGTTAGATTTTCCATCCTACCATAAAAATTTCATGATATTCATAGAAACTTGATTCATAATGTTAGTAGCAGCCAACAAAGTAGAACATTTATATAAAGTTAAATATGAAATAACATACTTATTTAGGATAACTCAACTAGCAGGATTAAGCCATTATGATCCCCATTGCCCAAACTTGGTTATGATTTTGTCCAAAATGTTGACCCAGGACTAAGATGTGGATCCTTTGATAAAAATGGGAATCCTAAGGTAGTGGAAATAATACTAATTCTCTACCAATGGAAAATGGAGATTTCTAGAAATCAAATGCATTAATTTCATGTTGGTATGCCATCTAAAGATATCACATTTCGCTAGTTGACTGCTCCTCCAGAGATTTCCAAAAAAGAGTCTGAGATACTCTTGAATATGTTTTCTATGATAAGGGAAGCACCTTCAATCAGAAGCATATCATCAACAAACTAATAATGATTAATATTTTGGATGCCTCTAACGATCCTCATCCCAGAAGATTTCCCACTACACTTTCTAACTCAATCTTGCGACTAAGAGAATTTGCGATGACTATAACTAATAGAGGGGAGAGATGGCATCCTTTCCTTAGGCCCATACTACATTGGAAAAAAGAGGTAGGTTGACCATTTATCGAAGGATTTATCCAAGGTGAATTGACACATGAAGCAATGTGGAAGTAATCCAACAAACAAATTTAGTGTTGAAACCAAATTTCTATAGAACCTTTAAGAGGAAGGAGTGTATTAGCTACTCGAAGGCATTAGACATATCTAGTTTAATTACCATTCCTTTTTTTATTGCTTCAAAGCTTGAATGGCTCACTTCATGCACCAAAATTATGTTTTCAATAATCTGCCTGTTTTGCATAAACCTTCCTTGATTAGTTGATATAAGCTTGGGCATTAGCTTCTTCATTCGAACAACAATAGTTTTAGCCATGATTTTGCATGAGGAGTTACAAAGAGATATGGGTTAGAATCTATCGAAAGAAGTGGAATTTAGTTCTTTTAGAACTAATGGTAAAAAATAAGAGTTCACACTCCCTCCCAACTCACATGATCTTGTTTGACAACACAAGTATTCCAACAGAGGACGAACACCTTCAGTAACCACTCACATAACCAAATCAAAAATCAACACACCGATGTTTTCACATGGTAAAACCCCTACAGGGAAACATTCACGGCCCCAACCAACACGACCACTTGGAGTAGTTTATTAATGCAAAGAAAAAAATTACAAAGAGATTTTACAAGAGAGTTTCTCACAATCGATCATCGACAAATGACCCTCCATGCTCTTTAAATAGAGATCATGGACCAATCGGGTGTTAAGCCACAGATCAATGGCCGTTAAGATCGAGGAGAGTATGAACCATCATATCACTCTATGTCGGGAACATATCGTGACCGTTCGATTTCCTAACTACAAATGCATACTAATGCATACTAAATAAACACACTAAGAAACACACTTTTACCCAACGATATATTAGTCCAAGTAGATTTTAACTAACTCCTAAGTGTCTAAATATCCTAACATCTGCCCTTAAGAACAACTTGGGATAGGATTGAAGGATTTACAATAATGACACAATAGGAGAAGGAAGGAGGCATTAGAGCCTATCCCCTCTTAATGACAACTTCCTGAACTCCTAACATAGATCGAAGTTTGGAAAACTTCGCTTCTGTAAGAGGCTTTGTGAAAATGTCTACAACTTGATCTTCTGTAGGGCAAAAAAGCACTTCAATAACTTGATCATGAATTAGCTTTCTAATGAAGTACATGTGTAGCTCGATGTGTTTGCTACGCTGATGTTGAAATGGATCTTTGGCGAGCTTGATGGCACTCTGATTGTCACACCAAAGGCTGGTCAGATGCTGGTGTTGGAATCCAAACTCTGAAAGGATCTGTCGAAGCCATAAGGCTTCCTGACTTGCATTTACCGCTACTTGGTACTCTGCTTCTGCTGAAGAAAGTGCAATAGCCTATTGTTTCTTACAGGCCCAAGTGACAGGTCGTGAACCAAGGTTGAAAACATAACCTGCAGTAGACTTATGATCATCAGGGTCGTCGACCCAATATGAATCAGTGAAACCAACCAATAAAGGAGACCCCCCTAAACTGTAATGTATCTCGAACTGAACTGTACCATGGACATAGTGAAGTAACCTTTTAGCTACTTTACAATGGCTTTCATGGGGTGTTTGCATATATCGGGAAACAAGACCAACAACAAAGGAAAGATCAAGACGGGTATGAGTCAAGTATAAGAGGCTACCAAGTAACTGAAGGTACAGGGTGGCATCAACTTCAGGAGAAGTACAGGTGGAAGTAATATTGACTCTAGACTGGAAGGGAGAAGGGGTTGGTTTACAATCATCCATGTGAAAACGATGAAGAAGGTCACAAGCATACTTAGACTGGGAAAGAAAAATTCCTTCATTGGTTTGAAAACTTGGAGGCCAAGGAAATAGTGCAAAAATCCTAAGTCGATCATTTCAAATTTCTTCTTAAGGCTGGTTTTCACTTGGTTTAAAAGTTTTGGGTCACTACCAGTAAGGATAAGGCCATCAACATAGAGGACAAGGATTATGAGATGGCTTCCTACTTTCTTGGTATAGACATTAGGAACGAAATGACATCTAGAGAATCCAGTGGAAATAAGAAAGCTGTCTATTTTGGCATACCAAGCTCGGGGAGCTTGCTTGAGACCATAAAGAGATTTCTTGAGGTGACAATCAAGGCTAGAGTCATTCTGGACATAGCCAGGAGGTTTTTCGATGTAGATTTCTTCTTTCAAATCGCCATGCAATAAGTAATATTTAACATCCATTTGATGGGCCTCCCATTTATGTGAGGCGGCAAGGGCAAGAACAAGGCAGATGGAATTCATTTTGGCTACAGGGGCAAAGGTTTCATTATAGTCAATTCCTTCAACTTGGGAAAATCCTTTGGCAACTAGCCGAGCCTTGTGTCTTTCAACACTTCCATCGGATGCATACTTAGTTCTGTAGACCCATTTACATATGACAAGTTTTATTCCTTTTGGAAGAGGTACAAGATCCCAAGTATCGTTTGCCATTAAAAACGATACTCTTCATTCATTGCTATATCCCAATCTGGATGTCCTGAAGCTTCTACAAATGTTTCTGGATCAGGAGTCTCTGAAAATTGAGCCAAAAGAGAAGAGGCTCGCTGGAACTGTGAACGTGTTCGACGCTGATCTAAAGGATCACCAACAAGACCACCAGTTTCTTCTCATGTTGAATGGACCCATCTAGAAAGTGGTGGAATTGGTGCTGGTTTAGGTTCAAAGGACTCATCTGGAGGAGGGTGAGCAGGAAAAGGTGGATTTTCATCCTCACTGTCATCATTTGAAGAAGAAACTAGATCAGAAGAAGGAACAAACGCTGAAGATGGCTTGCAGGCCAAAAAAGGCACAACCGCCGAATTAGGCTCGCAGGCCAAAGAAGGCACAAACGCTGAATTAGGCTCGCAGACCAAGAGATTTTCATCAAATTTAACATCTCTTACAATAATAATTTCATTACAATGTGATTGAAGAAGTTTGTAACCTTTGACATCTTCAGAATAACCAACAAATATACACTTCTCACTTTTAGGCTGCAATTCTTTCCATTTCTCATCATGAATGTGAGCCCATGCTATACTGCCAAATACACGGAAGTGACTCACATCTGGTTTAATTTTAGTCCAA
>ML777051.1:691016-711583 GCA_009831015.1 Picea engelmannii | reverse complement strand
AGAAAATGGATATGAGGAAACTTGGCTTCACGATCTCGATCTACAACAGGAGCGGGTCTTCAAACAGGCTCTGATACCATGTTCGACAACACAAGTATTCCAATAGAGGACAAACACCTTCAATAACCACTCACATAACCAGATCAAAGATCAACACACTGATGTTTTCATGTGGTAAAACCCCTACGGGGAAACATCCACGACCCCAGCCAACACGACCACTTGGAGCAGTTTATTAATGCAAAGAAAAAGATTACAGAGAGATTTTACAAGAGATTTTCTCACAATCGATCATCAAAAAATGACCCTCCATGCTCTTTGAATAGAGATCATGGACCAATCGGGTGTTAAGCCATAGATAAATGGCCGTTAATATCGAGGAGAGTATGAACCATCAGATCACTCTATGTCGGGAACATATCGTGACCGTTGGATTTCCTAACAACAAATGCATACTAATGCATACTAAAAAAACACACTTTTACCTAACGACATATTAGACCAAGTAGATCTTAACTAACTCCTAAGTGTCTAAATATCCTAACAGATCTTTGGGCATACAACAACGCTCTTTTTAGTTCATATTTAATTAAATCCTATAAAAATCTACAAAAGGATAGTGAGAATTCGTTTGGGCGTCGAGCTTTATCCAAGTCAAGGATCCAAATCACACTTTTGATTTCCTCTTCTTCTATTGGTCTTGTCATGCCACTATTTTTTGTATTGGAGACTATTGTTGGAATATGTTCAATTAAATCAACCTCATTCTTGTGATCTAACTGAGATTTCTATGTGAATAAGGAGGTAAAATGTTGATTCATCGCCTTCTTGATTGCTTCAAATTCTAAGATTTTAGAGCCATCTTCCAAGATAATCTCTTTCACATAATTTATGGAGATTCAATCCATAGCTTTATTATGGAACAAGATTGAGTTTTGATCCCCAACTTGAACCATAAGCTACGTGACTTAAGGCACCATTGCTCCTCCTCATTCTTCATGGCTTATTGAATTTGTTTTTGCAAATAGGCCTCTTACTGTTGCAGTTTCTAAGTAATCTCTTCCACTTCCATTCCCTTTGCACAACCATAAAATTTATTCTAATCTTTTATTTCTCAATGAAGGGAGAGACATAGAATTTTTTCCCCCAATCCTTTAGTGCAAATTTGGATGACTTAAGATTTTTCTCACAAATGTATACAGGGGTTCCTAAAATCCAAGTATTCCAAGTTTCCTTTACCCAATCAATTACTTCTTAAGAATTCAACTAGAGAGGATTGAATCTAAAAGGAAAGGGGTCGTAATCTAGTGAGCTTTAGAAGTGAAGAGAAATGGGCTTGTGATTAGATACAATAGAAGGAATAATATTTGATTCGAAGGTGTAATCCTGCAATAGAATATTTTTTGTGAATTAGAAATATATCAAGTCTAGCAGCTATGTGTCCTAGGATAGATTCCTTGTTGGTCCAAGTGTATTTTCCTTTCATAGGTTTGATATACAAAAGGTCCCATTCATTGATTTAATTCTCCAACTTTTCTCTAAAAGGGTCTCGGACTATGCTTTCCCCCCTCTTTTCTAAGTTGTGCATAGCTATGTTAAATTCTCCTACTATTAAGCTATTACATATGTATTAAGAATTGTTCAAATTCATGAGACATCTCCAACATAGATCCTTTTCCATATAACTAACCGACATATAAATATTGAAGATTCTTATATAATTCCTCGATTGAATGATTTTGAACGTAGTTAATATCCAATTTTGAGTCTGAAAGGAGAATTCCAAACTTACTAGCTAAGTGTTCCATAGGGTACATAATCCCTTTGATTCACCTCTCGAGTATTCAACTATTCCTTCATACAACCACCACTATTGTTTCCCTAGTTTAATTTCTTCTAAATATTCCATTTTAGTCTCTTGGAGTAGGAGTATCATAGGGCTTTATGATCTGATTAGGTCCTTGATGGAAACAACTTTTGGGGTGCTACCTAAATTCATGCAATTCCAAGAGACTAAAATCTTTATTTATGCTATGACTTTGAACTACCTCCTTTAGGAGGTGCAATATTCCAGAATGCTTTAGTAGATTTCTTACCATGACCCATCATTATCTCAATAGTTCTTTGCAATCCCAACATAATATCCTTAGTTTTTTGCTCATCCCTTAAAGTCCGAGTTGGTTTTCTTCCATATCTGCATGGAACTATTTCTTTTGAACCCTCGTCTACTAATTATTTCCTTTTTTGTGATCCAAGAGGATCCGGGAATGCTCACAGAGGTCCAGAAAGATCTAAAACATACACAAAGGTCCATGATGGTTCAAAAATGCTCAAAATTCAAATGCTTCAAATTGTCTGAAAAATTCCATCAATGTGTAGAGCTCGTCATCATCATTCCAACGGTGCAAACGACACCTCAAACAAATTTCGTATGCAAAAGTTATGAGCAATCAAATTTTAGGTCAAAGTCAAAGTCAAAGGGGTAAAAGGGTGACACGTGTCACCACTACAAGGGTGACCCATGGAACGACTGTATAGGTGATGTGGCCACACCCCGAGGTGCCACATGGAATGATTGTACAATGTCTAGGCAACTGAGTTGGATGAATGACACAATGACATATAGCATTGGAGAGCCAATGAGAGGCTGCCACGTAGCAACCTCCCATTGGCCAATATTGTTTAATATGTATTAGAATTTATGGAGTTGACGGGGGTCGAACCCGTGACCTCCATAACCTCCATAAGCTTTAACATAGCCCTCACTACCAATACACCACCACAAATGTCTTAACAAACATATGTGTTTAAAATGATTTAAGTTATAATATGGCGTATTTCAGACGAGAATAGGGCTGAGGGCCTAGCCCTCGATGCATATTCCTTGGTCATATATATATCTACGTGACTAGGGAAGTATGCGCCATTTATGCGGGTTGTTTTAACCAATATACACATGGTTACAAAACTATATAACCCAAGCCTTATATATAACATATGTTACCACAAAATGTGGTGGTCGGTGGGGCTCGAACCCCCGAATTGCCACAAATAACCCAAACAACTTAACCAACTCTGTTATACATGAGACTTGGTTATGGAACCCAACAACTATATAATTAAATTCGGCCTTAAATTTAAGGATTTTGTTAGGGGCGTGCCCTATTTAATGGCACACAACCCAAGGAAGAGGATAATTTAATGCATAGTGGTCTCGAAATTCATGACCGAGGGTACACATGTTTATGCGACTACACCATAAAGCATGATGAGGGGTACCTTGATGTAATTTCAAGTATTGTCTATCAATTTTGCATGATTTTTCTCCAGGAATTCAACGATGCACTCTGTTTTTGCATTTGATCAACATGTAAAAAGGTCATTGTAAAACAAAATCATTTGAGCATTAATATAGAAGTCTCTATTGTAAGTGGACCAGGAGAGGTATCCCAAATTGGGTGAACGTCGTTTTTCCAACTTGTGTATATTATTGTTGTTCATTTCAAGTTCAATTATTTGCAAGTAATTTATCATTAAAGTGGATTTGGTTAGATAAGTTCTTCACATGTAATTTGCAAAACAATCAAGTGATCATTTTATTTCGAAGATCAAGTAGATGTTTATGTGTATTTAAAATTATTAGCGTCTAAGGATTTTTCAAATCATTTGGGGTCAACAGACTTTGATTCTTTGGCCTTGGGTTCTCTGAAGGCTAACTCTACATATTTATAATTTTTTACTTCTTCCATGCCCATGGAGGAATGGGTTTCCACTTCATTCCTAATCTCTACCCCTCAGGCTGCTAGTGATTCATAGAACTAGATCACTATCCTCTTTTGAGAATCTTTTTATGGGATTTCGACTTTGTGTCACGATATTTCAAATATTTGGACTGAGGGTGCCTCCCTTGGAGGAGAAATCTTCATGGGTTTTGAAAATGTTTTTTCATGCAGGGAACTTACAGGGTCAAACTCATCTTGAGAGAGGATTACATATTGATTATTGTCCATCAAGGAGCCTCCTTTAGCAGAGTTCACGCCCATTAGATTTGAGGAGGAGCCCTTATTCCCACCTAGGTTTTTAGCAGATGGAGAGGCTAGTGCCTTCCCTGCCATAGGATGATACTTTTCCCCCAAGTTAACATTAGACCCTAATTTCCGACCTACCATTTACCACTAGTCTTCCTTATCATTGGCCTAAAGTTGTTGACTCTTTTCTTTCTTACAATTCTTAGTTAAGTGCCCATATCCATGACAATATTTTCACTTCAAAGGAAATTTTTCATAGTCTAGGTGCTGAAAGTGTTTCCAATTATCCATAGCTATCATCACTGCTCCAGGAATCCTTTTTTCAAGATCAACCTCAACAAAAATCCTAGCACATGAGAATAAATTTTATTTCGGCTCATGTATATCCAAATAACACCCTAGAGTATTGTTAATACATCGAAAGGCTTCATCACTCCAGTAATACAAAGGAAGATGAGGGAGCCTCACTCAAAGTGGAACAATAGATGGGATATCATTCTCAGGATTGGATTTGAGAAACCACCTATTCAAATACATTCCCCTAGCACTAATAAAATACATTCCACTTCAAAAAATCAAGTCTCCGTCTTTCTTGAACTCAAAAAGGAAGGTGAAGAACCCTCTTCCACAAAAAAAATGGTTCAACTACCCTTTGATGTGAGGTTTCCAATTTTTATGGACCTAGGTAACCATAATCCTGGGAGAAGGACAAATCCCAATGAACTCAACAATTAGGCCACAATTTGTAAAGGCTAAGGCTTTTCAAAGGAAGTTTAGCTTTTGGAATATCCTCTAGTCTCTTTATGAATTTGGTAGGTTGTGCTTTGGAATACCTTCCATATGTAGTAACTATCACTTGAAAGGCCAACACCTCATCATCAGGAGGAGTATGTGCCTCGCCCCTTAGGGGTGCTTCCATGGTGCTCAGTTGAAACAACATGCACCAGGGTTTTGATATCGATTTGCTCCTCTTCTCATCTAGGGTCAATACAAGCCAAACATTCTATATTCATACGAAAAATGATTTTTAATATACTTTATTTTTTCCATACTCATGGATTCAAATCTTGTTAATGATTCCAAGCTCTATTCATATGACAAATACAAGCATTCTTGATCATTGGGGAAATTTTCATATTGTTTGGAAAAAAGTAACAGGTTTTTATATATTGTATTTTTTCCCCACCCATGGATTCAAAGCTTGTTAGGTTTTTATATATAATATCCTTTTTTGACTTAAAACTGCTCAATCGATATCGACCCTTCTCTTCGTCCCAAATCCACCACGAAGGACACCTGTGCTCTTCCACGTGGTAGTCTCAGACCCATCTATCCTTGCTGGTATGTTCCCCTACACGACATTCCAACATGACACATTGACTTAGTAGGTTGAAATGGCATCTTGCACACTCTGGGTCCCTTCCAAAGTAACATGCACATTCGACTGATCGGATGGTTGACACTCGTGCCGACCAATAGACTCAGATTACTGTGGCCTCTTCAAATCGCACAATATTTACTTGTCCATTGGGCCCAACAAATCCGTAAGTTTGGATCCATCTCCCACTAATCCAACGATTCTTTCTTATTTGGGATTGTATTCATGGTATACCTAAAATTGACACACTTGAAAATGTTTCCGCAAACCGCAACCCGCATCAACATGCTTCCCGGGAGATCGGATGGCCCTAACTATCCAATATCAATGGTCCCTATCCTCGTGGGTGCCCAAACCTACATGGTCTTTGACCTACAAGTTACTTAGTGGGCCCTTTGTCCCAACACATCCAATGGTCCAGATATGATCTCATGCTATTCAATGGCTCTTGTCGATCCCAGGCTTGCACTCATAACCTTTTCCATCGGGTTCACACTTTGTCGATTCTCAATACTTTGTAGCCCACGACCCGCAGACTAATCAAATTCCTTCTCTGTAGATTCTTTCCATGGAGTCTATTCTTGCAATCCATCCTCTCCACGAATTTTATCCCACAATCCTTCTCTGCGAATGGTTGAGATCAACCCCCACTTGTCGATGGATGGTTGAGATTACTCCTCGACACTTAGTTCATTTTTCCTTTGGAATCAAGGCSCACAATTTTGCAACTTGCCACCTTGGCCCTACCATGGGAAATCTGAMAAGCCAATGTCACATAGCTCCATGTCATTAGGACGTCACTACCATCGCAATTCCACTACACCACTCCRCAAGTTMYRCACCCAGAAACATTCAAATGTAAGGGTGACTTCAATCCCCACGGGATATGCCAACCTGCATGTTGAGACTCTGCACTAAGGAATTTTTGTTAAAKATTCAAAGGGAAAAACAACAGTTCCCTAAGTGAATAATCTATTCACTCTAAAAAATTTCCTAATGAATGGGWTTTTAGCCACATGCCATTATAGCCTATCAACTCATGAAATCTACCACAAGGAKAAATATTGKCTTTGAGAGGCATAAATTCCATATTTATATCCTACAAACTTTCCATTCATGCATTCCATTTTCACATACAAACAATCTAGGACACCTCATAGGATATCAAGCTATGACACTATAGGTAATACAACATGCATTCAAGAAAATATAACAAGTATGGTAATTTATCTTATACACGATATGATTACATGGTTCACACAATCATTCATTCGTCCATCATTCCATACATACTCACGAATACAAAAACAAGCATAAGCCATTCTTTATAATCAATGTATAGAGAATAATGAACTTTTCTCTATTTTACAAGCTGTAGCCAACCCAACCAACTGTGGGTGAGCACTTTTGCATCCAACCATAGGCTCATATGCATTATATTCTCAACAATCTGGCCACCCCCATGCCAGGCCATGATACCACCAGGGGATTCCTTAGAATCTCAGAGAAAATTAAAGGTGTGAAGGCCACTTTCCTTCACAAAACCACTAGTTGAAAACCCTCTATACCCACCATGCCCAGGGCCTCCATGGGTTTATCATATGCCTTACCAACTGGATTTCCTCTGCACAAGAAAGTCCCTTCACGGCTACACTGTCCCTTAGCACCCTCACCTTCCAATGTCAGTTCATGTTCAACAAGCATCAAGCTCGTGACCCTCTCATCTCAAGTCAGGTTTGGGTTTCAGACCATTCAAAGAAAAAGCTCTTGCTCTAATTTTCTTCTCTTACACAATCTCTTCCTCTACTACCTAATCCCTCTTCACATAGGCACAACACACTCATGGTGTTCTCTTCTCTATTCTCTGCTTGTGCACTACTCATGCACCTCTTTCTCTCTATTCCTCTTCTACATGCACATGTGCATTCTCCTTCTTCTTCTCGAGGCTTCTCTCTGAAGCTTCTCCTTGTACTGCTATCCTGGGTCATCCACAATTCCCCATGGGCATGCCCTGCATCCACTCCCATGCATTTACGCTGGGAGTACTTCTCAACTACCCAACCATACTTCATAATTGATTGCTTCAATTGCAAGCTAAAGGAAATTATGGGTATTTCCCCCAACATAGTTTATCAAGGTGGCTTGGGGTCCTTTAAAATATGAATCCCCTTTCTATGCCCCTCACTAACCCCTCTCGTGGGATCATGGCCAATACACGTGCTCCACCCATAAGTCAATTTAGAGACATATTTTATTAAACAAATATTACATTTACAATGTTTATATGCCATGGCATGGAAACCATTAATCATGATTAATTACATATAATCAGGGGATTAAAAATGGGGTGTTACATTTCCCCAAATCATGGATTTAAAAAATACAAAGGAATTTATGACCACTCAAGGGCCCCCGACTCCTCATGGTACCCCATATGTTCAATAGAATTTCCCTCAACCTCTACCACCAATAGTCTTACACAACCCCTTCCCCTAATAAGAAGATGTGGCTACACAATAAGAAACTAGGCCCTCTGCTCAACCAATGGGACAATACCCAATTTCCTAGTGGTGACCCTATTTTAAGAGTACCAAAGGCGCCTTTACGACATACTACTCATAACCCAAATGCACGGGTAGCTCATGAATATATCATTGTAGATGACCTATATCAATCCCATGTACCCATGTCCATACTCGAGGTCTTGCAAACCCGTCCTTCACAAAGTAAATTTATACTACCAACATTGGGGGAAATCAACCCTTCTGACTCATGCCTCATTACATTCAATTTGGATAACTCAGAATCTCGCCTCCCCTCTTTGGTTTCTTTCCAAATCCTAGTCACAATTCAGAACATTACCATTCACAAGTGCATCATCGATGCGAGAGCATCCACATGAATCATATCCAAAAAAATTTGGCAGAAGTTAGGCTCCCTAGAGCTAGCCCCTTTTGCTATCACCCTTTGAGACTCTGATAGCCACCCATCCCAAACTGAAGGGATTTTTCAAAACACCCCTGTAGAGCTAGAAAAAAAATGGTCTTGATTGACATCAAGGTCATAGACGCCCCCTTAGAATACAACATTTTCCTTGGATGTAGATACATGTATGTGATGAAGGTAGTCACTTTGTCTGTGTTTTGCACCATGATCTTCCCTCACATTGGAAAGTCAACACAGTTGACCAATTGACGCGTTACGAACCTCATCCCACCTCAAATTTGGATAACATCCTTCCCCTCATTTGGGCACATCCAAAATTTCCATCTTTCGTGGAAATGGGTCCAGAGATATTTCGATACCCCTCACTCCTTGGAACATACCAAGGTGAACCACCATATATCCCACCCTTGGATTTTTCCCAAGTGTACACTGTCACTTATGTTATGGTAGAACCAACTCCCCCATCTACCCTTGAGACACCATCCATGAATGACCAACCCACGTCTTCATAGGCTATTCCTTGCCCCCGAACCCAAATTTCGTTCTTCTACCCACCTCTAGGAGTTACGACGTACCAGGTAGCAACTACACTCATGCTTCCAACCATGGTGTTAGCATTACCTGTATGGTATCTTGACCCACCATCTATGGTACCAATACCTATACTTCCACTCAAACAACTGCATTACCTGTGCAGACCCCAATTAACCCCTTATTTCCACCACCTGGTCACACAACTGGGGGCAAGACCACCAACATTGAGGGAAGAAGAAAAATATTAGGGTCAATACTCAGACCACTCCTAGAGTACAACCCCACTGTGCTCTCTGCGAAGCATCAGGTCAGCCAAAAAACCCATGTCCCACCCTTTCGAAGTTAAGGAACCTCATCCATCTACCCCAGATAACACCACTATTTCCCACTCCTCTCGTAGGAACTTACATATAACTTGCACAAGATTCTACCACTACATGCAATAAAAAATTGCGTACCAACTTTACATGTGCGATATGTTCACAATATGGCCACTACACCCATCAATGTACCAACCTCCCGCATTTTTGAGACATACAGGTAGTGGTCCATCAAACAACCCTACCAATACCAACCCAATTGATGTCACAACCAAAAACATCCACATAGTGTTATCCCTCCAACATTTATTAGGTATCCACATCAATGAATGCATGACATACTTTCCCATGCATATTATGCACACAATTGAAACATTTCACGTATATGTGTCCTTTGAACATCGAATATCATACCTGTAGAATGACCACAATTTAAAATCTTTGGGAATCCCTCCACGCTACAGGGTTCCTCAACATTGTTGCCACCCCTTAGGGAAATTTTAACTCTCTTACCTAGGAGTAGACATCAACATGTTCTTTCCCAACAACCTCCCCAGTAAAATTATGGTAGGAAACATCCCTTTGTGCCCCACCTAATTCCTCGGTTAGCATGTGGAAAAAAATTCTCTCTCCTCCTAGAGACCACGACACACACGTGTGTGTGCACATATTTTATATCTCCGAAATAATAGTTTCACTACCTTCAGTAGGACCATCGTCACCTATTGAGGGTAGTACCCATCTCCCATCCTCAAGTAAACTCATGAAAACCATTCCACCACATGGCCATTCTATTTGTGCTACCTCTACCCTTGTTGGTTCCTTGGCACCAAATATTGTGTCAGTCTTATGTGAGATGTTTTGCACCATAAATCCAACCCATCCCAATCATGCCTCTAAGAGGTATCCTTTTTCCCCTTCACATGTCTTCCATTCTAACAAAGACATTCTAGAGGCAATGATGATACTTGATTACCCCTCAGACACAATGCACCACCGACAATTCTTCCTCCCTTGGGATGCTTTTCAACCTACCACCAACGTTGATTTTTGTGTGGTTGAAACAAAATACTTCATTCCACTTGGGCATACAAATTGGTTCAAAAACCCTATCCTAGCCCCTAACTCTTTTGAATAAGGTAACAAGGCCAATATTTCCCCAACCATCAAAGTCGTCATTTCCATCAAACCAAGCATCATCGAGTACATCATCCTTGGCACCACACACCCCCTAAAGGAAGTCCTTGTATATAGGGATCTTTTTTAGGAGTATCGAGACATATTTTCTAAGTTGTACATTGAAATTCCTAGTCTCAACCTTGCCATTGTTGAACATCATATCGACACATGGATTGATGTTGCATCCATTCACCAAAAGAAATGACCTCTTCACCCATCCAAAGCAATGGATATCAAAGAAAAAATTGACAAGTTTCACAAAAATAGTTTGATTTACCTCATTACTCTCATTTCTTGGGTTTCTAACCTAGACAACACTATTCACCATAGATTATCCTGTATTCACATATACATATTTTTACTATCATCTAGTATAAAAGCATATAGAATGAAGCAAGAAATACACATAGTCATCTATCACATCTCATAAAACATATCATAAAACATCACAACATTGTACACACACACATACAGTTTCCAAAAATGAAGTACATTGCTACACCCATTACCCTCAATATGGTCACGCCAACATCAATATCATAAATAAAATCAAGGGATCTCCCCTGTACATGGGATATATACAAAAAATGGGCCACACCCACATATATAAGACATATACATAAAAACATGTCACACCTCCCTATATCATGTATCACCATCATGGCCATAGGATCTATAGATCTACCCCCTTGTTTGGTCATCCTCGTCGCACCTTGATCCTAGCCTTGGATACCACAACTCACCTTAGCAGTGAGCGCAACTATAGAGTAGTCTAGGCACAAAGGTCCCTCATATCAACTCCAAAATAAATCCAACCAGACTATGGGATCTCCCTTAGAGCAACATCAAAGCATTGTCGTAGATCAACTAACTTCGACAAAGCTCTACTATAGTCCCCCATCCAACCTCTCCCAGAGGATCTACCAAAAGCCTCTGCTTTGAAGGACCTACCTCATGATCATTCTAGCCCCATTATGTCCCAATCCTCTCGATCTCCCCTTGATCCACCTGAACCACGGTCAACATCCTCAACACCACCATCGAGTTGTACTTGCCAATTATTGTTCACTTGATCCCACATCTACACACACAAATAGGGGACACATTAGTAACCTATACACCTATCAAACGAAATACTAAATCACACCTAAGAAATAATCAAAATATTACAAAACTCACTCAAGAACCCTAACAACTCCTTCTAGGAGCACAACTATGGACACTCAAGGAATTTGAGAAGGCCATAGTCGTCCAATTCAAACTTCGTAGCAGGGTCCACCTAAAATTGCATGCAAATGGTTTCAAAATACCTCTCTCTCCATCAAATCGGCATAATGGCTAGTCACAATGTCGATATATGCACACAAAAGGATTAGTCGATCTCTAAACCTAATAAAAAACTCATAAATTTCACATCACTTGTGCATTATGTGCGACGATCTCACCTAACAGACACATAGAACATTGTCGCATGACTATTTATCAAACAATCATGACATCCATGCGACTATTCAAGTTACAACTACACATGATTATTATGCAACTGTCATCCATACAACTGCACTGAACTATGTGACTTTCATCCATACAATCACACCAACTTGTGCAACTATTCGCTCTCCATTCACGCATTTCAACACAAACGATGAGATTACAATCACGTTGTTATTGACGTGACTGTGCGGTCCCTTGCCACATGGGACAACAAAGGCGACTGTAATACATGCACACAAAGTTGCATGGGTGTATTTTGATCACCCGCATAGAACATATAGGCATGTTCAATAAGGGGTCGTATGGTCCTTTCCACCATCCTAAGTAAAAAATTAAATGCGTAAATGAAATGAAGGAGTGAGGACCCCTCCTTCCGTAAAAATCCACTCACCAAAGCGTGTGAAATGGAATCCAAAAATTTGTGGGCTCCATAGTATCGCGTGTGCCCACATCATCACAAGTACAAATGAGGTGGTGTGGTGGGCCCCACCCCATTTTATTTTTCCTAATCACCATGTTCCTCGAGTCCATATGAGAGATAATAAGCTCCATTTTTCAAACCGTTTGCATCATTAGGATCACCATCGATCATTATACACAATGGTATAATCCATTCATTTTTTCAACCACCTTCCACACGATCCCTCATCTCGTTAGCCATTTCATAGGTATACTTGCTCACTATCATTTTGGTGTTTGATTCTATTTCCCGCATCAGATTCATTACTATTAGGTATTTTTCACTTCATATATAATTTTTCAAACTAACATGCTAGTCACTCCCTCTAAGCTCATTGTATTTACTAGTATTACTCCACCACTTATGCCTCTAAGATTTCATTGTCCGATTCAACAACAACTTGACCCTGTTCCTCCTACACTTGGTTGTTGTTTTCCAGTAGTCTTCCACCCACATGGGTTGTTTCATATTTTTAGCTCCCCTTGCAAATTGACACCCATTTGTTTTTTACCGTATATAGGACTTTAAGTAGTTTGCATTTATGAGAATGAACCTCATACTTTTTCTCATCATATTGCTAGTCAAAACACCTATAGACTCCCAACTTTTCATCAATTCTACAATTATTTCTATTGAATGCATTCTCACATTTTCATCCCCCCCCCATCTTCCTTAGTATCAGTTGACCATCTTCATTCCGACTCATAATTCACCCACCTCGACAGGGACCCAACCCCAGGACCCCTACCCCCCCATTTTTTCTCACCAAGCCGAGCCATTTGATCACTACGACACTCTTATTTGTTTTATGAAAAGGAATTATACCTAGTCCATCACACCAGATGGCGTCATATCACTTTACGAAAACTCTAGTCACCCTTGTTCGAAGCATTCACATTGAATAACCCATCTCTACATACATCCTCGTTATTGGCCTCACATTGCATATCCCAGTACCCTTCACTGTTATCCTAGAGTTTATTCCCATAACTACTGATTAATTTATAGTTACTACATCCTCTGTCCCAATTTGACAGACATTCAACATATCTGATCATCCCCCTGACCTCATATCACTTTTTTCTACTTGGTTATTTAACTACCACCATTATCAAGCATCAATAATGCTCTGCCCAAGGGAAGTCTCGAGTCACATTTACCACAGACCTCATACACATTTGTTAGTAACACATCACTATTACAAATTCAATACCTTGTTCATAGTCAATTGATTTCAAGGGGCACCTTTCCCTTTGCAGTTGTTGCTTCATTCCTTTCAAATTCAAACTAGTTTCCATGAATGTTATGGTATCTCAGTACCCATTCTCATACATATGGTGAATCCTGGATGGGATAGGGAGAGTCATCATTTCTCTCTACTTCCATTGACCCCCCTCATGTTCGACATCAACACATATCCACATCATGATGGGTCTTACTTTACGATAATTTCAATTTCCACTTTTGACCCTTGGGCTTGACAGGCCATTAATGTAATCAAGTATGAACACTCCTCATAGGTGTTCATTTTAGGTTCCAGAAAACGTTCTCCTCAAAACAATTGTTTACTATTACCGATGCCCTCAAGGGCGCTATAGATTTCAACTTCACTAATTTTACCAGTTACAACATCATCAAGTCCTTCATACTTCTTATGCTTAAACACGATCCATTGACCTTTTGTCTACTATTGTCATCATTTATGTTTATGACACAAGCATGGGGAATTCTCAGCTTGTTTGTATAAAGTGATTTCATTTTTAGGTATGGTTGTGTTTTTCCAAGTGGGTCTCCCATTTTTCCTCCATGAGACATCCTCTCTCTCTCTCTCAAGAATCAATGCATAAGAAAAATAAAATGATGTTTTGTTTTGGCTATATGTTTACTCCTAACCTCACCTAAAAATCACTCATAGAGATATACAAGTGATCATCGAAAGAGTCATTGATACAATACAACAAAGTGCTAACGCATGACATTAATACACTATACTTAGTAGAGCACCAAAACTATATAAAGTGGTTTTTTTAGTCATTGGCATGACTCAACAATGTGGATTTTGCATGATATAGGTGTGTCTATGCATCCGTTCTTTCGAAATCCATGCAGATTGATTGGAAGTGAAGTTTGAATCACATTCAACACATTTATGGAAAAAACTCCCATTGGGAGTACTCTTAGGATGAGGTACAAAGCGATCTTGAGCTCCATTACATTCAAAGTTAGTACCTTCAATGTCCAAGTGGCACCTCTTTCCCACTTGGAACATGTTGTTATCGATCTTGGTCAAATCCTATAAATAAAGGCCATGAGCATGCATTTCAAATATAGAAGGTTAAGCATTGTTATGCTTCTTGGATGAGTCTTGGAGAAATATCTTTCTCAAGATATCACTCTTGCACCCATAGCCCAAAGATTTGTGCATTGATCTCTCCCCTTGTAGATATTTTTTCACTCTTCTTGTTCAAAGGGAGAGAGAGAGAAGGCCTCAAGAAACAACAAAGAACCCTCCCAATGAGGAGAGGCCAGCCCACCTGATCATTCCAATCGTCTACGATGTATTTCATTGGTCTTTCCATTTGCTATACATTTCACTGTGTTATGTTTTATTCCCATGCTCTTTGTATTTATGTTTATTTATGTTTATTTGTCTAGTATTGATGATTTGTGTTTATGGACTAACCCTAACATTCTAAATGTGGTGTAACTTCAGCCTAGTTTACACTTAATGGTCTCTTTTTGTTCATCCAAGTGATGAAAAAGACAAAACATACCCCTTTAGGTATACTTCTCCAAACTAGCATTTAGACTTGCACTCTCCACATATGATGCATTTACCATCAATGAATCCCCTCTAGATGTACCTTTAGGGCTTCTTCTCGGCTCAACAAGTATCTTTAATATGTTCCACATGTATTCAATTGTTTCTAACCAATAACATTTCACTCTCATGGGTTGCCTTGGTTTTTAGTACCTCATTCAAATATTGACACCCATGTCACTTTATATGCTTAGAATTGAGAGTTCATATAGTCTACATCTAATAGAACACACCTCATACTTCTTTTTCATCATTATGCTAACTCATTCCCTTGGACTCCCAACAATTAGCATCTTTTATGGCTGGTTATGATTAATTCTTCACCACATCCCAATGGCCTGTCATCTCATTTATGACTCGTAGACCATTTGCATTTCCTGCCATCACCCATCAACCATTCCAAGGAGATCCACCCTAGATGCCCACCCTTGTTCACTTTCATCGCTCTAGCCACCTAAGGCATAGTTTCTTGGTTGCAATTTTTAGGGCACCCATCTCCTTGTCTATAGCATATCTAGATTATTTTAATAATTTATAATAGAAAAATACCAATTCATATACAAACTTAAAAAAATGAGGAAGACATGAATATTCATACTATTTTAGTGTCCAATAACATCTCTTAAACTTGGTAGCAATCCTTACTGCCCTTGGTTGGAGCATCTACACTAAGTCACATGTGTCTACATTGATTCTACTTGTCTACAACACCTCTTGTATACTAGTATTTATCACTATTATTCCCTAGATTTTCTTTCATCAACTATTATCTACTTGTAACTTATGTCCTTTTCTCTCACATACTTACTCCCATCGACAACAACTCATTGTATTCTATGAGTGCATAGATAGATTCACGTGTTCCTTGTTTCCCATTTCCATCACTAATTGTGAACCCTAGATTGAATAGAGAGAGTCATCAATGGTTTCTTGTTTTTTATTTTCTACTGTAACACTCTTGTGCTTCTCCCACAACTAACAATTTTCTATTGTTTAGCTCACAACCTAGCTGAATTAGGGGGTTTTGCTCACTATTGCACCAAAGTCCCCAACACACTCCCAACCACCCGAGCTAGTCCCAATTGAGACACATGCACATGCGCACAGAAAATAAAATGATGTTAAAAAATGAATTAATTGTTATTATCAAAGTTGATATTAAAATCACAATATGCTAATTATCATTAGCTAAAAGTAATAACTATTCTTCAATACAAACTTAACTATATTTAATGTTACTACTATTATTATCGAATGACCTATTATTAACCATTAATATTATTCATTCTTAAGTAGACTATTTATACTTAATTTGGTATTATTAACAATTACTATTATTTATTTATTAGCTTATTTCTAGTTGTTATTGCTATTATGATTATTATTTTAGCTATTATTAGTATTATAACAAATAATGTTGTTAGTATTACCATTATTATTAAATGAGTTATTTCTTCTTTGTTAGAGTAATGAGATCCAGTTGCTATTAACATGAGACTCGAACCTAAATGGGGAAGAGAAAACTCTCCATCCCAACCAATTGAGCAACGACCACTTGACAACATCTATTTATCATTAACAAAGAATACTTACTATTTTTAATTGTCATTAACAAAGATTGTTGTTCTTTAATATTAATTTGAATATAGTTGATGTTATTATTATTAATTATCATTAACAAATATTGTTATTCTTTAGTATTAACTTGAATATAGTTAATGTTATTATAAACAATTACTATTATTCATTCCAAAGTAAATTCTTTATACTTATCTTAATATTACCAATGATTACTATTATTCATTATTAACTTAATTAACTTGAATATAGTTAATGTTATTATAAACAATTACTATTATTCATTCCAAAGTAAATTCTTTATACTTATCTTAATATTACCAATGATTAGTATTATTCATTATTAACTTAATTCTAATTAATTATTGTTATTACTATTTTTATTATTATAACCAATAATATTATTAGTATTATTAGATGAGTTTTTTTTAGAGTGACGAAATATAGTTGCTATCAACCTCTCATTCATCATTTATATTCAAATCATGGAGATGTTTGACCATTTTGATGGCTTCTTTGAACCTGCATTTAGAGTAATTATCAATTTTTACAAGCACCTTCATGTTCTCAAGATACAAATGGTGTTTAGTATATTGTGAGTGCTGAGTGAAAATAGAATCGTGGACATGATCAAGCCAAACATTGTCCTCATGCTCTTTAATCTTTAATCTAAAAGATCGTCATCATATTTTGCAACTCTAGAAGTTGCATCCAATTATATCTCTCGAAGAAATTCATCGGGTATTAAGTTCTTCTCATTCTGAAGATGGTACCTAGGATAAATCAGATTCTTAATGGCTTAAGGTCAATACAACAATCTATACTCATTTAAAACTCAACATGTCACTTGTAAAAATTATTCCAGGGTTGAAAGGATAACACTCCTTTTTCTTAATCATCAAAACTAAACCCAATTAAAAATTGTTGTCAATTATTATCATTAATACCCAAAAAATAACTATAAAATACAATATAAATATAAACATAAACATAAACATACAAGCATGAAAACAATAACCATATGAATAAAAACATAAAACATAATCCTTTATTATAAGGTGAAATTGTTAACAACATGGGTAGAATAGATGCATATGTGCAACAATTGTTAAAGCATTCAAAGAATCATAATTAGTAAGGATGGTAAAGTCATGAGTAGTTATTGGAACTAAGAGAATATGTGAAACAATGTGAAATCATGGTGGGATGAAATTGTTTAGAGTGCTGGTAGAATCATGAGATTTGTATGAGATTTGTTTGTTGAACTAATATATATGCTGGAACTCTGAGCAATTAATTTTTAAAATTATGTAATTGAAATTATACACAAAATTCATAAAACCATGCATATTACTCACGAAACCATTCATAATGTCAATGAAACCATGCGTATTGGAACTATAATAATTTTAACATGATATCCATGGTTAGAAACCAATACAATATCCATGGCCAAACACCAAGAACATTACCTATGAGCATGGAACCATACACACCATTCATGGAACCATCCACCATACAAAATGTTGAATCATGAGTAGTTATTGAAACAATATTAATGAAACCATGGGTACCATTCATCGAGCCATGCAAAAGAACTTGAGGAATGTTTCCATTAAAACCATGCCTAATATTTATGGAACAATGCACACCATTCATGGAATTGTACACAATGTCAATGTCAATGGCAATGGAACTATGGGCATTGTTTATGGAACCGGTAGGATGCTAGAACCGTGAGAAATTATTAGAAGAACCATAAGGGATATTTTCATTGAAATCATGCCTAATATTCGTGGAATCATGCATATCATTCACAAAATCATGCATATTGTTATGGGCTTTGTGAGTAATTTACAGACACCGAGTATCACTTTTCCAAAAGGACACTGTTACGGAGTGCATTTTTTTCTAAGCCCACTCACATGGTTTTGTACTTAATAGTGGACTTGAAATTTTAAAGAAATTAATGCAAGTTCTATATTATTGGTAATTTTTTTGTAAACACTGTGAATATCAAGAGTTGTAATTTGAATTTGAAAGTTAGGTTAATCGAAAGTTTAAAAGCCAATGAGCACAAACATAAATATGCTATTTCTAATTGAACAAAGAGCCTTTGATTCTTCTTTTGATTTATAGTTTTGTAGAGTTTGTTGGTTGTGGGATCCAAAGAACTATGCATAGGCTCTGTGAATGTAAGGAGGCCTAAGAGCATTGGGCACTGACTCAATAAAGCTACAAATCTTGTTTTTGAAGGTATTTGATGTAGTTTGTGATAACAACTGTGTGTGAATTGGCTATTTAAATTAATACAATTATAAGTTTTGTGGTTTGTTGTGAACATACATGGCTAACCAAGATATATTGTATGCATTTTAGTTCAATCATGGGTGTGGAAGAGTTGCAAGCACTCATGATTCATATTTCAGGACTTGGGCATGCCTACTTTTCACTAGGCTTGCATTTTGTATGTTATTGACAAAAATTTTCCTAAATTGTGGAAATTAGGATAAATTTGTTTTAACAATAGAATACATGAGTGGAGTCATGGCACAAGGTCAAAAAGGATTATAAATAATTGAATGTATAATTCAATCCACTTTCAAAATGTGAGTTGCATCCTCAACTTGGCCTCGACAGGCATTGAGCAATGATAGTGTGCATTTTCTTTCAATGTGAAAATTGTGTCATAGGGTTATTTTGAAGGCAAATTGCGTGCATTTAGAGATGAATTGAGGAAATGTAAGAGATGGTCTTTGTCACTAGCATATGAAATTATAGAGCAATGAAGATATTTTCCTTATGTGATGCATGTGAAATATTTGGCATGTATTTTTGTTAGGATTCACAAACTTTGGAGATTTTGTAAAAAGAGGGCAAAGTTTGAGTATTTTTTCACAGTAACAACTTTTAAGACTCATTTAAAATATGGAAATGCAGGAAGGAAGGGAATAAAAAAATACACATTCTCCAATTCGAATCACTCAATTTGGCCAAGATTTAAACCATGGGTGTGCATTTTAGTGAAGCAAGACAATTTCATCAATTTCAGTAAAAAAATAGAGGTTGTTGACTAGGCAAATTATATGCCGGAAAAATGACGAAAACTTGGGAATTATATTATATGGGTTTTGTCAACAATGCAAAAATATATAAATATCAAGTATCACTTTTTCAAAAGAACACATGTAAGAACCTTGGCGTGCATTTTTCTAATCTCATCATTCAAGTATAAATTGACAACTTAACATGTACCAAGAGTTATGGTCCAAGCTAATAAAAAGGTGTGGCATATGATGAATCATCATTCAAGGGAGTGCATATCTAGGCCTGGGTGTGAATCTATCCAAAGTTTACTTAAAATGGTAAAAACAATTAATTAGAAATGTCTTGGCATGCATTTCCCATAATAATATGAAAATGTAAAAAACAAACAAGTAGGCTCTTTCACAAATATAATTTTAAATCTTGTATGGGGAATTGGAGACTTTATTGAGAAAAGTGGATATGAGGTACTGTTATCCATGTGAAACATTCCAACCTAGTACCTTTTTTCTATTACAGAATGAGAATGAGCTAGATCATTAAATGAGGAAACCCTAGACAGGGTTGAGTCACATAACTAAGCTCAAATAAAGATACTCACAATAACACCATATGATATTATCAATGAATAATTGGTGCACTTATTACAATGGAGTTTACCTCCTTATATATCATTGTTCATTAAGCAAACCATTGCCACTTATGAATGTTGGATAGATTGCTTTACACAAAAAATGAACATTAACATATTCTAAAGTCACAAAGTGACTTTATTACGTAGTAA
>ML777051.1:619412-634451 GCA_009831015.1 Picea engelmannii | reverse complement strand
GTAGCCTGAGAAACTAGGGGGTTGGAGCCTCCTTCCAGTTGCAGCTGGAAAACAAAGGAAGTTGGTGCTTCCAATGAATGTAATTCTTCAAGACATATAAGAAAAAACATTTCATGGTTTTCTCCCGATTTGGGTTTTCACGTAAAACTCCGGTGTACTGTGTATGTGTATGTTTGTTCATTTGTTCATTGCTTATTTACTCTGCAGTTATTGGATGATAATGCTTCATTGATATAACACTTGGATTGTATGGTTAAAAAGGATTATATTTCTCTATTAATGATTCACCCCCCCTCTCAGTAATCCAACACCCTTCACCCACATTTGTGAATGAAAAATGCTCTCACCCTCTTCAGGATCTGATGGTTATTTGGGTTGAACTGTTGCAATCATGACAGTAGTAGTGGGGTCTATGTTGATGAGATGTCTTATTCCATTATTTTCTGAATCAGATTCCAAATCAGGTTTCATCTCCTTTTCTTTGATCTCGACCACCAATGATTATTTTGAACGACATTCATCATTGTTGTGCCAAGGGATTTTGTGGAAATCACACCAATTTCTAGTTCCCTTCTTCATCTTTCCGTTACCATTATTTTCCTGTGGTTTGGACTGGTTTTCTGGAGGCTAGTTGTTAGGGCCGTCTTTACCATACTTTGGTTTTTGTGGATTTGCAGACCCGAACTCTTGTTTGTTTTGGTGCCTAAATTTTTGTTGATTTTGACAACATATCGATAGGAAGTTCCAAGTGATGAGATGTATAGGAAATCCATTTCAGTTTGGTTGTACCAATGTAGAGCCCTGCGATATTTCAGAACCATATGTCGCCCAGAGTCTTTGATACCCAGCTTGGTGTTCAAGGTATGGAAAGTATTTGTGAACTACGACACTATTTTCCCCCTCTCTTTCCATAGTGTGGTCCATCTCATGTACTGGTCATCATAGTTACCAACACGGTAATATTGTTCCTTGATCTCATCCACAAAAAAATCCCAAGTGGGCTCGACCCCATATATTCTAGAATCCTCTATGGAAATTTGCTCCGAGTAAGTTTCCCACCAATTTTTGACATGGGGGGGAGCCTTAAGGAGTGCAAAGGTGATATTTTCTATGTCAGAAACATTGTGAACAAAGAAGTAACCTTCTAGCAGATTTAGCCATTTTTCTAGGGCATCCACATCAATTTGACCTTGAAATACGAGAATATAAAAATTAACTTGTACCTTGAAAGGAGAGGTGCCTCCAAAGTGGCCATTTGATGAATATGCACCTGCTGTACAGGTGTTGAAGGATGTGGGAAAAATTCTCCATCATTTCTTCCCTCTGTCGCGTGAGATCTTGCTCTAACAATAGATTTATAGAGTTTTCTGCTTCATCGTTTTTCTTTTCTTCCACCATGGAGGATTTATTAGGAGTGCGGGAGTGATTTTAATCAAGAGAGACAAGCTCAAGAACCAAATTTTATACTTGGACCTCGTCGGGGACATGCACTGAAAAATGATCAAGAGAAACCTACTCTGATACCACTGATTGAGATTATTTTCGACAAAAAATGAGAGTGGAGATATAATAAATAACTATAAAATTATACTGCAAGAGATCCAATAATATAATAGAGATATATCAGATGTATATAACATGATCTACAAATATATAGTAATACACAATTTCTAATAATGAGTGAAATGTACAGACCTGTAAAGTTATAGAGTGAAAGACTCGCTAGAATGGTGGAAACTTATCTTTGAGAAGATATGTGATGGATACTCTCATTCAAAAGAATATGATTGTTACAATGAGGCTCCAAAGGACTTTTTAACATAAATAAAATCCAAAACCCTAACCCTAGAAGATGAAAAAACCAACAATTTTGTGGACCTCGTTTTGGGTAGTTTGGTGTATCAACTTCCCGGGGACGTAACTTTGGCATACGATCTTCATTTGGGGTGCACAATAGCTCGTTGGAAAGGTATAAATGAGGAGATTCATTTTGGGGGCTCAATACAAGTGCTTGACTATAATTGAGGTTCCTGATAGTGAAAAAACATCATTTAGTCCCTCAAAATGGCACCGAAAGTTTAGGAACCAAAAAACTACTAAAAATAGTAAATTGCCAGCGAACTATTTTGAGTTGGTCAAAATATTTTGGTGGCCATCGAGATACTATTGGACAAATCCTCCCTCCTTAGGAAACAATAGTATCCATTGCATTTATTTCCCGTGGGAGAGGGGGAAACATTTGCTGAATTTTAATCTTGGTGAGTTGCTTGCCTTGCTGGAGAAGTCACACTATTTAGCTTGTTGAAGAATGTCATGAACTTGTTGCTGGCGGGGTTGAATTTGTTCAACCAACCTATTGTATCTTGGATTGACTAGGAAATGTGTAGGTACCATTGTAGGTGAAGAAACAATATATTGTTTCTCTTCTACAATCTGCTTCTGTTGGAAATAAAGGTCTTGGGCCAAGGCTGCAGTGGTTGCAGTGTCCTTTTGTTCACCTTTTAAACAAATTGTGAAGAGGCTAAATTTTGCAGTATGCGAGATTACCTTGTGGCATTGTTTTGCTAGGGAAATAGTCATAACTACCTCTGGTATCCTCTAGAGATGACCCCCCCAGAGTAACAATGACACTATAGAGTCAAGACTCATAAATAACATGGTGCTTCCACATATATGGATGGTCCAAGAGAGCATCACAGACATCCAGTGGGGAAACATCACATAATACCTCATCCTTGAAGGGCTAGATGCCGTTGAAAATTGACACTGCTGACTGACACATAGATCTCATCCTTAGCGAAGCCACCTGATTTTGTATGGTTGCAGGTGTGGTGTTGTCGACAATCCCAACTATTTGACGACCTATGCTGAGATGAGGTTCTTCTATCTTCCGCTATCAACAATAAAATGCATCAGGGTCCCCTTCACCCATATCTATGAATGAAAAAGGTGCTCCCCCTCTTCAAGATCTGTTGGTTCTTCTGGTTGAATTGTTGTGGTCGCAACAATAGCAATGGGGTCTGTGTCAATGATCTGTCTTCTTCCATTATTTTTTGAATCAGATTCTGAATCAAGGTTCAACTCTTTTTCTTTGATCTTGACCACCAATGATTATTTTGAGAGACATTCATCAGTGTTGTGCCATGGGATTTTATGGAAATCGCACCACTTTCCAATGTCCTTCTTCATCTTTCCATTACGCTTCGTTTCCTATGGTTTGGAATATTTTTTTGGAGGCTGGTGTTTAGAGCCATCTTTACCATACTATGGTTGTTGCGGATTTGTAGACCCAAACTCTTGTTTGTTCTGGTGCCTAAATTTATGCTCGATTTTGATATCATATCAATAGGTAATTCCCAATGATGAGATGTCCAGGAAATCCATTTTGGTTTGGATGTGCCTATGTAGAGCCCCACTGTATTTCAGAACCATATGCCACTCAGAGTCATTGATACCCAACTAGGTGCACAAGGTATGGAAAGTATTTGTGAACTCCAACATTGTTTCGCCCATCTCTTGCCACAGTGTGGTCCATCTCATGTTATGGTCGTCATAGTTATTAATAGGGTAAGATTGTTCCTTGACCACATCCACAAAAAAATCCCACGTGGGCTCGACCCCATATATTCCAGACTCCTCTGTGGAAATTTTCTCCCAGTAAGTTTCCCACCAATTTTTGACATGGGGGAGAGCCTTATGGAGTGGGAAGGTGGTCTTTTCCCTGTCGAAAAAATTGTGAAAATAGAAGTAACCTTTTAGCAAAATTGGCCATATTTCTAGGGAATTTGCATTGATATGATCTTTAAATACGAGAATATCAAAATTAACTTGTACCTTGGAAGGAGAGGTGCCTCCAAAGTGGTCACTTGATGAATATGCGCCTGCTGTTATTGACAGGCATTGAATGACGTGGGAAAAATTCTCCATCATTTCGTCCCTCTGTCATGTGAGAGATTTCTCCAACAATAGATTAATAAAATATTCTGCTTCGTCGTTTTTTTTCTTTTTCCATGGAGGGTTTCTTGGGTGTGCGAGAGAGAAGGCACCAAGGAACAATAGAAAATTGCTAATAAAAATATAAAATGGCCAATGAACTGTTTTGAGCCAGTTGGAACAGGTGAGTGGCCACCAATATCCTCCTGGATCAAAAGAACAGAGAGAGAAGGCCCCAAGGAACAATAAAGGACTCTCCCAAGGAGGAGAGAAGAGCCCACCTGCTCATTCCAATTGTCTATGGTGTATTTCATTGGTCTTTCCAGTTGGTATAGATTTAATCCTTGCTTACATTTGATTGTGTTATTTTTTATTCCCATGATATTTGTATTTATGTTTCTTTTTGTTTATTTGTATAGTATTCATGATTTTTTTTTATGGACTAACTCTAACATTCTAGCCATGGTGTAACTTCAACCTAGTTAACACTTAATGGTCTCTTTTTTTTCACCCAAGTGATGAAAAATACCAAGCATTCCCCTTCAAGTATACTTATCCAAACTAGAATTTAGACATGCACCCTCCACATATGCTACATTTAACATCATTGAGTCCCCTCTGGATGTACCTTTAGGGATTCTTTCTAGCTCGACAAGTTGATTTAATGGGTTCCACATGCATTCAATTGCTGCTAACCAATAATATTTCACTCTCATGGGTTGCCTTGGTTTTTAGTACTCCATTACATATTGACACCCATGCCACTTTATCTGCTTAGGATTGAGAGTTCATATAGTCTAAATCTCATAGAAAACACTTCATACTTCTTTCTCATCATTATGCCGACTCATCCCCTTGGAATCCTAGTAGTTAGCATCTTTTATGGTTGGTTATGATTAATTCTTCGCCACATTCCATTGACCTATCATTCCGTTGGTTGCATTTTTTAGGGAAATTTATAACATGTAACTTCAATAACTGATGGAACCCAAACATAAATACAACTATGTATAAATCAAAATGCATATTTATATAGCCTCGTGTAAAACAATAAAGAATTATCTTACTAGTGGATCACCATCATCTTTGTTTGAAATATTTCCATGCAATATGATTTGGTTTGATTAGGGATCACATCGAATATGATTTGATTAATGATTTTTTATGTAGGGAATCTGATGCACTTTGCTAACATGGTTCTCTCATAATGTTTACATGGTTTTGTTGAGGCGAGATATGGCTATATCCTCACTCAATAATTTTTGAAAATCACTAGGATAGGTGAGATATGCATGATTATCACCTTGGGCTTATAGCTTGTTAAAAAATATCAATCAACCATCAAGAAATAAGTTCTTGGGCCTCATGCTATTATCAATATGTATTCTTTGCTGTAAAATAAAATTTAAAAACAAATAGAAAAAAGTGTTTGAAAATGAAGTTTGTAATAGTTAAATGAATAAATACATGATAACATACATATGAAATCTCAGTACACAACAAGTCTCAAATTGAGAAGAAACCATAAAATGATTTTATTGATATCTTTTCCGAGTTACAACCAAGTTTCTCTTTACAAACCCTTGTGAGGGCTTTGATAAGAATTAGACTTAGAAGTCTAAGATGTAATTTTAAATCATATAAAGACAATTGGTGTCTCAACTAAATATACTAAGACTGAAAATAAACTAGATCAATCCAATCTACAAGAGCATCATAGTTTGGACACTGCAAAATAACATTAATCAACACCAAAATTGAATCAAAAAATTCTAATTAAGTCTAAACAGACTATCAAGATGAATGAATTACCTTTTAAAGCATGTCAAAAGTCTATGCTTCCCAGTCCTTTCTTTTTCCACCTTTAGAGTAACCCATCTATCAACAAAATAACTTAGCTTTGATGAAAAGTCATAAATTAATGAATGAAATAAGTATTCTCACTTGAGGTAAGATCAAAACTTATGAGAAGTATCTCTCTCTATTTTCTCATGTCCATCTTTGTCCTTGCTCTTTTCCTTTTATTCTTCAAAAGTAGTTAAAGTGGTTCAACTACCTTTTGTTACTAAAGTTAAATAACTTTAGTGAAGATAAGACAACTTTATTTAAGATAAGGGTAAATAATAATAAATAAAAATTAATAGGTGGGGCCCCTATATGCCTTTATTTTATTTTCAACATTTTGAATACTCCTTATAACTCCACAATAATTTAGCGATGTAAAAATCAACATTATGAAGCATTAAAAAAAATTCAAAAATATCAATTAGCATCTACTTGTATCTCCAAAAAAATAGCATGATATTTGAGTTTTCAAAATATATAACATGGATCTGCTGTCTGTACAAAAATAATATCAAAGTCAAAAGTCACTGTCTTAAGACAAAATTAAAATAGTCCAGGAAACTTGTTTTTAAAGAATTCTTCCCTTTCTTTGAGAAAGTCTTCATATTGAGACTTCTTCTCTTCAAGATTCTCTATTTCTGGATGCACATCACTCAAACTGATTCCTCTCGTTTGCTGATTTTGGTTTAGAGTGGGTAGATGAAGAGGATTTTTCAGTGCTATGAGAGGTAACTTGTTTGTTACCTTTATCCAATTGAGGATCATGAAGGGGTACATTATGATCTTTTGGAGGAACTGAGTGAGCCATAGATCCAACTAAAACAATAGGTCATGCTGCATGAATAGGAGGCGAAGGAGGAAAAGGGGAATCATTTGACCATTAAGAAATATCAGAGGGGGGCTTCACAATTTTGTTACCCCATCCATCATTTTTCAGCTGAGAAAAAGTCATAGGGTCATGTACAATATTAGGATGTGGCTACAAAATCACATTGGGAGGAGCTGGAGGTTAGGGAAAAGAAGGCTTCCATCCAAGGTTCAAGTGACCTGTTTGAATCAACTAATGAAATTATTCAGAATCAACATAAAAATGTATCAAAAAAATCTTCTTCTTGTGACTCCTAGGTTGCTACAATACGTTAGGCATTCTCCCTCTTCTTCCTCTATTTCCTATGTTGCTACCTCAACTGAAAAAAATCATCTATATGCCACCATCATTTCGTTAGTGAAATAATCCTTAGAGTAACACACAATTCAATAGCAACAAACATCAATTACAATTTTTTGAACATGATTCAAATATGGCTCTGAGAAACATAGTCATCAAGCATAAAAGGGTAGGATGAACGAGATAAGTGAAATTAAAGGAAGAAAATTCAACTCTGTGAACATCCAACTTTTTATTTCCTTTCATTTGAAATATGAAATAAAAATTCCTCTGCATATGCACATGCCTCTTTTATTTTAAAATATGAACATGGAAGTGTATGAGAAATGACATTTATATGATATGGATATATGATAAATGAATGAAATTTGCGAAAAATGATAATATGATAGGAATGTATAACAAACATTGTTCAATATCCTAACTCTCTCAACCATGCCTATACATCTTCAATATAAAAGCAATCAATCCTCAAATCATTTTCAAACCATATTTGTACATGCTGTAAATAAATATCATGTTGCTTAAACCATTTGTGTCATTCAAAATTGTAGGTCACATATATCACATTTTCTCTTAGTTATATGGATAGGGGAGAGAAACATGTAAAATGGATTTTGTAATAGTGGGATCAAGGGATATCAACTTATGGAAAATGAAATACATGAACGAAATGTCAAAGTCCATATAATAACCTTTTTAAAAAAATCTCAACCATTATTTTTAAAAACGATGTAATATAATTACTCTATTGATTGGTAAAAAACCTTTAAAAATGATAACTTCAACCAATTTCAACTCATTAATACCATCCAATAAAAACCATAGATTAAATCAATATGATGCCATCCGTAATAAACCAATCAAAATGTAATAGGTCTATACCATCCGTGACATAACATATAATCAAAATTATTTATTGTTGAGGCATAATATGACATATATTCAGTTAAATATCATTAAGCTTAAATTCTGATAGTATGGAGAGAACTCAACTTTTGGAACAACAAACTGGATATACTCACAACAAAAAGAGCTCGGGTCCGAATATGCTCAACCAAAGTCAACTATGCATATAACCAAAGGTTTTTCCTTGAATAAAATAGTCTCAATCAAAGAAATAACGTGGGATGCAACAACAAATAACCTTCAAACTTCAGAGCAAAATGGAAGGCTCAACACAAATAATAAATTGATATGCATGTGCATATTTGGGTTCGACCTTGCTGGAAATGAATGTCAGAGATGGGTTTGAACCATTTTCCCTTTTTAATAACCAAGGTGTACTAAGGTTTGAACATGGATCAAATACGTATAAGCCAGGTAAAATTGGAATCAAATACAATCCAAAGAAAATGAATACAACTAGAGCTCGCATGAACCAAGTTTCAATCAAACACTATTCCATGAATTTGGGTTCAAACCATGTGCACTTGTGTAATAAATATTAATGGGTCTTTACATTAACCACATAGCTCATAAATTTAACAAGATCTTACATGGGTTTGAAATCTTCACTGTCAACTTGTATGCAAATAACACAGGCGAGATCAATCCATATATTAACAGTTCACCAAAAACCAATTCTCCAACATGAATAATGAACATAGAATGGAAAGTAAAAATATGAACAATGACAAATTGAAAACCAAAATTAGACTCTCATTTCATCCAACAACCATCAATTTTAATTTTTCTTAGGAACAAAAGATAAGGAAAGAGAGACTTTTACACTCACGACCAGCCAAAAAGAGCCAAAAACTAATTCATTTTCAAACAAATTACATGCAATTTTTTTTGAAGAGATGATGCACTTACCTTTTCGAATGGTGAGTTTAGACTAGTGCCAAAACAATTTCCACAATGACCAAATTGGTTTGTTCTACAAGCAGAGCTCTTTTCCATAGACCGAGCGATACAAATGGGCATAACCCTATCTCTTCGAAAGATGGTAAGGCATAGACTGACTGGGCATTAAAGCCCATGCCAAATAAAAATTAATGCATGGTCGTCCCATCATGTCCATATCTTACCATAACGCATATGCCAACTCACTTTAACGATAACCTTAATACCATGCATATCACTACCAGGTCGCATAACCATATAATATCATAACATAATACCATGTGATATGTCTACTTTAGATATATGCCATTAATGACCATTCCATCAAATCAACCTGTATACTTATGTGAGTGGGATAACACTTATAATCAATGACATACTATATGCCAATCAAATCATATACACATTTAAAAAAAATTGATACCACATATCAAACAAAAGTTTTTGACATTCGGTTCATAACCTTAATACTTATCGCCATTGTTGCAACATGGAACCAATATGAATTTGTAAATTAAATCCATTAATATGTCATAGTATTAGTGCATACCATGAATTTGTAACAAGATCTTGAATATGAATGCAAACTCACCCACATGTATATGGTTTGTAACTATGCCTTTCCTTGTCACACTTTGACCCCATTGCATATATGTCAAATTTGTATATATAAATGGTAAAGTTTATATGTTTTGAACTTATGAGCACCATGTAATCATAGGAGTAAGGAAGATCATTCATTTTATATATTTCACAAGTACCATGTCACCAAATTACTGAAGAACAAAGATACATTATCATCATAAAATGCACCGAAGTGAAGTGCAACAAACCAAATTTCATCATTTAATCAATCATCATAAGAAATGTAGATAAATAAACCATAAATTTTGAGGCTTCATCATCATACTATTAATATGAAAATATGTAAATGTGTTGAGGGAAATGCTTGAAAATAATTACTTACGTGTTTTCTTATAGGGAAACCCACCTATTAATATTATATCATAAATATTTAGATAGGCCTTGCAATTATTTGCATGCTTTTAATAATACGTGACACAATTTTGAGTCAATAGGTTTGTTATCACAAAATATAGCGCTTGTGTAGAGCCCTCACAAGATGCTAAACTAGTGTAACATATGGAAGTAATTACCACTATCAACTAAGCAAATAATGCCCTCATTTTAGTGATGGAAAAGAATCCAACACAAGGGATACTTCCCTATCAACCTCAAAGGATCCTATAGCAAGCTAAGACAAGTCTGTGACCCCTTATCTTGGTTACTAGGCTATATTATTCTCCAAGCAAGGTTTAAGGTAAGGTCAATGTAAATTAAATGTGTATGAGTGTGGGGAGTGTTTCTAAGGTGAAATAGGAGATCTTCCACAATCAAAGGGTCTTTTAAAGGCCGTGAAATAGTAACTTTCAAAGAAAAGACCATGGTTGTAGCAAAACTTGAATAAACGATAGAATACATCAACATATAATAGTTTTACAACAAAAAAAAAGTAAACAGTCCTAAATTAATAAGATGCAATGATAAATATGTGACAAACATTAAGTAAAAGAATAATAAATTGTAAACCAATAATTTCTTGAGAGAAAGAGAATTAAACTATGTTAAATAGATGCAAGTCAGCAAGCTCTAGTGGCTGAAAATGCAATTATTGCATAAATGATTATGTTAGAAGATGACTCTAATCTAGGATGCAATGTGTTAGGCTATAGATGAAGGAAAATGAAGATGCAATCATGAGAGAGAGAGAGAGAGAGAGAGAGAGAGAGAGAGAGAGAGGTTTTATATCACTTGCAAATGATAAATACTATTGTCTTATTGAATCCTTGGGCATATGGAGACAATGTAACACCTCCAATGGAGGTTAAAGAAAATATAATACTTGAATATTAAAAACCCTAGGATTATACCATCATAAGACTTGGTTAATATTCTAGGAAAACAAACCCTGGGGTTTATACAATCATAAACCATAGGTACCTTCCTACTTCTTCTAGAGCATCTAGAAATGAGATAAATTGAACTAGGTTAACCCTAGAATTTATACAATCATAAAACCTAGACTTTAACCAAGAAAAGAGACAATGTTATGGGGATGTACAATCAAAATCCATAACTTGAACCTATATGCTTTCACAAATTCAATATGGACAATAAAGAGAAGGGGATAAACAATATTGATCATTCCTTAGGGTTTTAATATTATTCAAGGAAAAAAATATAGCATGCAAGTATTAACCATATTATAGAAAATTCACCAAAATATACCATGAACAAACACTTAAACTTGGAAATAACACTTACTGTTCTAAGTCACTATTAATGAGGAAACCCTAGTTTCATGAAAATCCACCAAAACAAGAGAAAACATCCACAACATCACTCCAAAATTGTGCATAAGATCTCCATGATGAGAAAAGAAGATAAGAATACAAGTAGCAATGGTTCTCCACAAGTGTGAGTTCTTATTTGACAAATGTGGAGTGCTAACCTCTTTATATGAGGAAACCCTAGCACTATAAACCCTAAAAATCCCCTAAAACATAAAATATCCATGATACAAGTTGGATAGATCATAGCCAACCCCAAAAATAGCCTTAACCATAACTATATAACAAAAATACCTAAAAATGTACCCTCAAAAGGTGACACATGTGGTGTAGAAGCCTCCAAAGGCCATGACATCAATCTCTGAAGGTTAAAAGGTGCCTCCAAAGGCCACATCCCTCCATAAAAAGGTTCAAGCATCATCGAAGGTCACATATATCACCCCAAGGGTCATGTATCATCACCATCTAGTGATAATTGATCATCAATAAGGATCATCCCATGCTAGGCCGATTCAATTAGCATCCAAGCATGATGTCATCATCATAGGTCCAATGTTTAAGGGATATGAGGTGACACCATGGGTGAAGAGGGATACATAACCTCTCGAAAGAGGTGTTTCATTATCTCCAAGTGCCACATCATCTAAAAAAACCCTAATACACTCAGGGGTGCTATGCCTAGCTTGTGGAGATTTCTACCCTCTCAATGGACCATCTGGCCATATATATATAATATATGTGCTCATTCCTCCAATGTCCAAGGAATATGTGGTGTAGGAAGGTACCCCAAGGTATGTACAATCATCATATGGCCCAACGACCTGAATCGAGTGTGCGACATCCTCAGTATGGTGCACAATGTCCTAGGTGTCATCATGAAAATGTACTCCAAAGGACCACATCAATAGTGCATCAAGATCAAACAAGGTTAACATAATTAGGCGAGACCAACCAATACAAGATACAATAGTCATTAGGATCATGCAAAGTGAGCCATCACTTAATAAAAAATCCATATAAACAATTTGTGTTAGGTATCTTCTTCAAAATTTTCATTAGCTCAAGACTTTATGTAATTCCACAAGTTTAAGTATGGGACGACTATCAAAAGATCCTATTAGGTGTGCCAATACCCAAGTAGAGGGATATTTCCAAGGAAGCCCTTCAAAGTCTAAGTATGGTGAATAGAACTATTGAGGTTACTTCATGGTGATGGAGTCATTAACATGAAAGGAACCATGATCTGTCCATCTCCATGAGTTCCTTTATAGAGGGAGCACTTCCTGCTCGAGGTACCCTTTCCTCGATAGTGTGTGTATTCCAAACCCCTTTTCTTCCATTTTGATATTCTTTTTATGCATTGCAAGTCCCCTTTCAAGTTTCAAGTGCTTTATTATTTCTTTTCTTTTACTACTAGGATTAAGTCCTTTTATTTGATATACATTCAGTGCATTAGGACTAGGGGTGATTGCCTCATAGAGGGGGGTAACTGTCAAGCTGTGTTATGACCCAAAGGGGGAATATATAGGGTTAAATGTATATGATATGACCCCAAGAGGGGGAATATATAGGGTTAAATGTATATTATATGACCCCAATAGGGGGAATATATAGGGATAAATGTACATGTAATGTGTAAATATATATGCAATTAGGTTGGCCTAATAGTAAAGGGTCCTCATGTGCAAGTATGAATAGGTATATATAGAGATCATGTATTCATTATTGTAGACATGTGAATTGTGATGTAGAAATGTATTTGGTTATGTGGAGGAGGTTCTCCTATTATTTAAGGAGTTATTGTGTAACTTCTCTATCTTGGAGTTTTTCTCCATGCTCACATTTTGTACATGATGTTTACTTATGTTCTGTTATGATAATTTAAGCATTTGGATCATTACATTTGGTATTAGAGCATTGATCATAGGGTTTTGTTTCCTCAAGAAAGTCACCTTGGAAGTTTTGATATAACTTTTTTTCAGGGCCACTTTATAAATACAAACTTGGAATCTATTTAGAATACATATCAAGGTACCTATAGTATTAATTTCATCTTCTGGGTCGTTGTACATTCAGAGATACACCCTGTGGAAGATATGTTTTTTGGCTAGTCCTATAACTAGTCTCAAACAAGTGTTCCAGGTAAAACAGTCATATATTCTTCATATAGGATCCAAATTTAGTGAGACCTATTGAATTAGAAATAGGATAGTATGTACTATTTTTGTTACATTTTTTAGAATTAGATATTAAATATTGGATGAAGAGCATTCTATACAAGTTCTCTCTCCAGAATAGGCCAAAATTCAGCAAGGTTTGGGAAAGTTACCATAACTTTCATTTGGCACATCCAATTTTGGTTATACCTATGGAATCACATATAACACATTTCAAAGTACTATAGGTCTAAATTTCAGACTCATAGGGGATGAAATTTCAGAAATACATTAGAAGGAAGGTCAACCAGAAGGACAAACTCCAAATTAGGGTTTTCAAAGGTATGTTCACTTAAAACTATCATGAATTTTGATTGATATGTCCGATTGAGTTGATTCAAAATCCATTGGAAAGAGAAAACATAAAATATTATATTGGGAAAAGGATTATAACTATTTGATATCATTATTCCTAATATATGGAAGTTGTAAGTTGAGGATTGTGGTTAGACCTCAGTTAAGAATCAATGGAAACATCTAAATTTATAGGAGATGAAGATAAATATGAAATCAAACCCGTGGAGTGTTTGAGGATGGTAAAATAAAATTGCAAGACTTATTTTAGGGAAATAATTATTTTTGATGATGAAGCTTTCAAATGGTGGTATAGCCTTGACGAAGGTACTAGACGAAGCACCGCATGGGAAGTATTCGAAGAATTGTTCTCAAACAAATGGATCAAGGGCTAAAAAATGGAGGCAATGTATATAATAAAAGATGAGTTAAAATAATAACATGAAGAGATTAATAAGAAGGATGAGGAGCTATCTAAGATATGATCCCTTAATGAATCACTCATTAAGGAGGTTAAGAACTTAAAGCAAGAAAAAGGCAGCAAACCAAGTGGGAAAATGATGATTCAAGGAAAGATTTTAAAAATAAAGATGAAGAGATATGTAGATTAGGAAACAATAACAAAAAAATACTAAATGAGGTTAAAATATTGAAAGAAGAAAAGAAGAATTATCAAAATCAAGAAGGAACAAGGATCTTGGATGAAGAATCTACCAAAATAATTGAAGAGGAAATTTGCAAGAAGGTTGAGGAATCCCTAAATATTGATGAGGTAAAACTGGAATTGCAATCTATAATTGAAGAAGGAAGTCAATATTTGATAAATGGGGTGGCATTGCAACTCCAAAAGGAGAAATAAGACACGATTCAAGAAGGTCACAAGAAGATACTTGAATAAGTTGAACTTCATCTAGAGGATGTACATTCCAAATATGATGGTATTATCTACAAGGATAGAGTAATCAAAGATCAAGCAAAGAGGATAGGGGATTCCATTGTCTATGAAAATAAGATAAATGAAATGGGTGTGCAGAATGAAGAAAAACCATCAAATGTGAAACCATATCGACACCCTCATTATCAGGAAAGATTCCAAGGAATAAAATAATATCGTTATCAACATTATCAAGGAAGACGATGGAATACTCATCAAAATTCATGGAGCGTGGCATTACAAAACCATTATTCAACAATATATTATCATAGAGCAACGTTTACTACAAATTGCAGAAGCTTCAGTAACGATACATGGAATCAAGGGAAATAAAATTATGCAACAAATAGACACCAAGAATTACGACTGAAAATAATTTATTTTGGATGGATGGGATCATCATCAATGGAAAGAAGAAATCAAGAACATAAGAAAATCATATTACTTGGT
>ML777051.1:583967-610132 GCA_009831015.1 Picea engelmannii | reverse complement strand
TAGCTTCCCTCCTCTAGGTGTGATCAAAGAGAAGGAATTAATCCTATAATTCTTCTCAATTTGGTAAGGACCAAACCATAGTTTGTCAAACTTCTTATGCATAAATGACTTCTCCTTCATCTTATCCCAGATCAGTACAAGGTGAACATATTCAAAATTCCTATGTCTTGCTTTGATCAAATGTCCCTTCAATTTTTTCTTAATTCCATGCCTTTTGATCTAAAGCATTCCTCCTAGATTCATCTAGTTCTATAAGTTGATCAATCCTTTCATGTAATTTCTGTTTATTAGTCACATATTACTGTGCAAACTAAAGGGTAAGAATATGGAGGTTGAAAAGAAACTTTGCTTCCAATACATATACTAGCTCAAATGGGGTTTTCCCCGTGGAAGTCTTAGTTGTAATATGATATACCCATAATGCATACTTAATCTTGATATCCCAATCCTTCTTTTTCTTACCTACAATATTCTTGACAATATTCATCATATTCTTATTGCTAGATTCTGCCAATCCATTTCTTTGGGGATAATAGTTAGATGAGTGAGATAAAACAATTATATACTTGAAGAAAAAATTCACTAAGGCCAAAGAGATAAATTAATTTTCATTATCAGTGGTGATCTTGGTAGGGGCACCAAGCCTTGTGATTATTCTATCTTTAAGGAAATTCGTCACGACTTCCTCAGTTGCCTTTTTTGTTGGGATGGATTATACCCACCTAGTGAAATAGTCTATAGAAGTCAAAACCAACCAATATCTATTGTTTTATTTATCCTTATATTGACCAATGAAATCTAAATCCCATTGTTGAAAAGGCACTTCAATAATAACTGGCTTCAAAGGAAAAACATGCAATTGTTGTTTCCCTGAGAATAATTCATAAGGTTGGAAAGCTCCAACATATCGATGGGTATAAGTGAATAACGTAGGCCAATAGTAACCAGATATTAGAATTTTGTGTGCAGTGGTGTGGGTAGAAAAATGACCACCACAATATCCAAAATGAAATTTATTGATCAACTTATCAGCCTCATCTTTGTTTACAAACATAAGGATTACTCCATCATGTTTTTTCAATCCTAAACCATCTTGAGTTAATCCATACTTCATGGCCTTCAATATTAAATCTCTTATCTTATGATCTATCAAATGATCATGACATGAGAGATTCTTCAAGTAATATAGAATGTCATAATACAACTCATCATGTTTTAACTTGCTCAAGACCACATTGACTTGGTCATTCTCTCCCATTCATATAGATTCTTCACTATTCTTAGTCAACATCTTAGATAAACCTTGTCCCTTAATGATCTTATTGGGATTAATTTATAAGTCACACTCTTGAATATTTTACACCCACTTCCCTCTAGTTCAAAGGGAATCTTTTTGATATAGTACATCATTAACAACAGGATATGGCACATACGCTTTGATTTTACTATAGCCAACATAAATTCTAAAATGATTCAAGGATTTGAAAAGAGCTTAGTATTGTTTCTCAGTGATTAAATATTTCAGTTCAACATCCCTAAGGGTCTTACTCATGAAGGAAATAGGTTGTTCATAATCATATTTATTATTTTGCAAAAACACCCCAACAATTGTGTCCTCGGAAGCAAACAAAAAAATTATAATGTATCGAGAATAATTGGGGCTAATGAGGACATGCTCCATAATAATTTCTTCCTTAATGTCTTCAAAAGACTTCATAATACTATCATCCCATTTGAACAAGTCATATTTCTATAATAAGGCATTCATTGGTTTAACCTTTTCAACAAAGTTTGGAATGAATCTCCTTATAAAGTTATTCCTGCCAAAGAATGATTGCAAAGACTTATTACTGATTAGGGGATGAATATTCGTTATGGAATCAATTATTTTTGGATCAATAGAGATACCATATTTGGAAACATGTCTCAATAAAATTCCCTTATCAATAATGAAAATAGACTTCTTAGGGTTTAGGGAAATACCGTACTTTCTACATTGCTCAAAAATTTTCCTGAGGTGTAACATATGTGCATTCCTTTCTTTAGAAACAATTCTAAAATCATATTGATATATCTCTATGATTTTTCCTATCAAATTCCTGAAGGCAAAGTCCATTTATCTTTGAAAAGTGGATCCAACATTCATAAGGCCAAAATGAATTCTCAAATATATGTAAGTTCCCCATGGGTAGTAAAGGAAGTTTTAAATTGGTCCTCTTTTTGTGCTAAGACTTGGTTACACCCAAAAAATACATCTAACATAGGCATCATCTCCACACCAGTGACTCTTTGTAGCAAATGTTCCATGTTTGGAAGAGGATAATAGTCTTTAAGAGATAGTTTATTAAGGTTCATAAAGTCCACACACAATCAAATATCTCCACTCTTTTTTTGAACAACAACCAAGTTAGCCATCCAGGAAGAATATCTAATGGGATCTATGATATTTGCATCAACCATGTTTTGAATTTATTTTTGGATCAAGGGTGCTAGCTTAGGGTTAATGTGTTGTTGATTTTGTCTAAATGGTTTAGACCCTTCCTTAAGAGGATGTCATCTTGGATAATATATCCTTTGTAATCCTTCAAATAATCATATACCAAGCTAGAGATGAAGGAAAATGAAGATGAAATGCAAATCCTAAAGTTAACACAATTTGTTTGGGGGAGAGAGAGAGAGAGCTAAACTAGGGTTTTATATCACTTGCAAATGAGAAAGACTAGTGCCGTCTTGAATCCTTGGGCATATGGAGTCAATGAAACATATTAAATGGAGGATGAATTAAAGATAAGACTTGAAGATTAAAAACCCTAGTATTATACCACCATAAGCATAGGTTAATATTCTAGGAAAACAAACCCAAAGGTTTATACAATTATAAACCCTAGGTGTCATCCTTCTTCTTCCAGAGCGTCTAACAAAGAGATAAAGTGAAATAGGTTAAACCATAGAATTTGTACAATCATAAATCATATACTTTAACCAATAAAAGAGATAATGTTAGGGGGATATACAATCACAATCCCTAACTTGAGCCTAAATGATTTCACAAATTTAAGATGGACAAGCAAGGGAAGGGGATAATATTAATCCTTCCTTATGGTTTCAATATTATTCAAGGAAACAAAGATAACATACAAAAATTAACCATATAATAGAGCATTCACCAAAATATTCCAAGAACAAACACTTAAAGTTGGAAAGAACACTTACTATGCCAAGTTGTTATGCATGAGGAGACCCTAGTTTCATGAAAATCCACCAAAACAAGAGAAAGCATCCACAATATCACCCCAAACATGTGCATAAGAGCTCCATGAAGATAAAATAAGATAAGAAGAAAAGTATTAATGATCATCCACAAGTGTGAGTTTTGATTTGACAAATGACAAGCGCTAGCCCCTTTATATGAGGCAACCCTAACACTATAAACCCTCAAAAGTACCTAAAACATATAATATCAATGATGCAAGTTGGATAGGTCATATCCAACCCCCAAAATATCCTCAATAATAAATATATAACAAAAATACATCAAAATGTCCCCGCAAAAGGTGACATGTATTGTGTAGAATCCTCCAAAGGCCATCGACGTCATGCTCAATAGATGAAAAGGTTCCTCCAAAGGCCACATCCCTCCATGAAAAGGTGCAAGCATCATCAAAGGTCATATATTTCATCCTAAAGGTCATTTCTCATCACCATCTAGTTCCAAATCATCATCAATAATGATCACCCCATTAGGTCAGCTCAAATAGCATCCAAGCATGATGTCATCATTATAGGTGCAACACCTAATGGATAGGAGTTGACATCATGGGTAAAGAGGGATCCATAACCTCTCTAAATAGGTGTTCCATCATCTCCAAGTGGCACATCATTTGATCAAACCCTAATATGCTCATGGGCGCTATGAAGTGGATCTGGTGGTCCACTTCATGAGAACATCATGAATACATAACATAATTCCATTTCTCCATAATAAATAGTCTTTTATTTACTATCCATTTTACATATTTACTTGACATCATATGAAATACAATACATGTATATAGATACACATGTGGAATGATAAGTCATGTACTTTCCAAAGGTCATGACTTATCATTTATATTATAATGCCTATTTACATAATAACAAACCTAAAACATATTATTAAATGATAAGAAATGTAATATACTAGGTATATTACAAGTCTTCCCCCCTTAAAAATGCTTTGTCCTCAAAGCAAAGTTACAAAAGACTTATCTCTTGTTCTGTCTTGTAATATTGTCTCTTGATTCTTCATTCTCGAATCAATGATCATTGAGGACCTAAGATGATAGAATCCTTTAAGCAATGAAAAAAATTGTCTAATTGTAAAGGAGTCTTCCCACCCTAATTCGATATTCTGTGAAATTGTGCGTTTATAGGGTTCTTGGGAAAAACTTGATGTATTTCGACTCCCCTGATAGCTTCTACTTTGAGCACCACTTGTAGTGGAAGTAATATTCTTCATAATATCGATCATTTGTTTCTGTTGATACATTGATTGGTTAAAGTATCTAATTTCGTGATTAGGATATCGATAAGGCATCCTTGCAACTTGATCTTTACTTCTTATACTTGCATCATTTTCTTGATTAACTTTTGAAATTGAGTCTTCTTCATACCCCTGTCTTGTTTGTACTTCGACATTTTAAGACCTCTTTACATTAGTTGGATTTGCTTTCTTTTAATTAATAAGGTTGAGTGGATCTGTATTAATTCCTTTATCCATAATTGTGATGTTTACATCTAAAGAGTTCTCTAGTTCCATAGGTTCAATCATTGTCTCTTTATCAACCAATGATTCTTTGTTGATAAGTTGATCTAACTTGTTCTATAGCGACTTCTTATCACTCTTTAAGTTCTTAATTTTTGTGAGTAAACTTTGATTATGAACCCTTAGGCATAGAATTTCTTCCTCACTATCTAAGTTTTCGACTTCACTTATAATAACTTGATTCTTTGGCTTTTCATCTTTCATCTTTTTAATTTTTTCGATCAATTTTTTATTAAGGTTTAGTAGGTAGGAGCTTTCTTCCTCTCTTTTGGTTAATTTCTCTTTGAGACCTTGATTTTCTTGTTTTGAATTTTTATTCTCTTGTTTCTTGTCTTTTAACTTCCTGATTTTTACTAGTAAATTTTGATTATGGTTTTTTAATCGTGATATTTCTTCATCTCGTTCTAGTAAGTCTTTGTCCTTTTTTTTTGTATTTTAGTTCTTCAATTTGTGCGATGAATTCCCGATTTCTCTCTTTGAAGTAAAAATTATCTTTCTTTGTTAACCCATTAAAATATTTTTCCATCTCAATTTCCAACTGTAATTTGCTATTGATGTCTTTATAATTTCCTAGTTTTCCTTTTAATATTAGTGTTTTCCTTTGTGAGTTATCTTGATATTCTTCCATAATAAATGATTTCCCACAAATTGGACAAAAGTGATTGTGATTTAAAAAAAAATTCATATACTCAAACTCCATTTCACAAAAATGGCATTTAGTCCAAATTTTAAATTTATATATTGAATTCATTGTTCAAGGTTTTTTTCTCTCGATTATTCAATATATGTCTCCTTTATAAATATATATTCCTCCTTCGAATAGATTGAATATTACTTCGGTTTCCTTCCAATTTAATGAAAGGTATTTAACAACTTTAATAATTCACTTTGTCTTTTAAACCTTATCACTTTTTATTTAAAATAACTTTGTAATTTATGAAAAATTATCTTTTTCTTTTAATACCCTCTCTTCTTCCTTTTCCTTTATAAATATCCTTTACACAAGTTAATTGAGTGTGTTATCACTTCGCTAAAATATCTTTTGACTTTGGTTGAATCAATATTACTCCAAAAGACTTAGGTCAATGGATTTTTATTTTGGCTTCAACCCCATGTGTAAAAAAGTTGTAAAAAATTACCATTGTAAATTCTTTTTAATATGGTATGGAAATACCATGGGCCAATGGTTTACCAAAACCATGGACCTGTAAGCCACCAACAATAAAATCTGAATTCACTGTTCTTTCTTCTTTGGAACTTTTTCTTTTAAATTATCCGTTGTTTTTTTTAATTCTTTCTTTCTTTTTTTCTTCTCCCTTTTTTCCTTTATTTGTTTATTTATTTTTAATTTTCTTCTTCTTGATATCTGGTACTAACTTCTTCTAATTTTCTTGCAACCGAAGGATTATTTCTTGAATGGTAATTTTTGAATATTTCTTTTTAATGGAAAAATTCCCTAACCTGGTCAAAGACCTGGATAAATTAGAGAAACTCTAATTTTTATTTTATTTTTTATTATGGGGTTACAAGCTTGTATGGCCAATGGACGTGATCAACAACTAAGCTCTGATAATAAATGAAGTGGATTTGGTGGTCCACTTCATGAGAACATCATGAACACATAACATAATTCCATATATCCATAACAAACAATCTTTTATTTACTATCCATTTTACATATTTACTTTACATCATATCAAATACAATACGTGTATATAAATACACGTGGGGAATGATAAGTCATGTTATTTCCAAAGGTCATGACTTATCATTGAGTTATCATTTACATTATAATGCCTATTTAAATAATAAAAAACCTATAACATATTATTAAATGATAAGAAATGTAATATTCTAGGTATACTGCATGCTATGTCCAACCTGTGGGGATTTCTTCCCTCTCAATGGTCCATCTAGCCATATCTTCAATATATGTGCTCATTTGTCCAATTTCCAAGGTTCAAGAGGCATGGGGAGGTGCCCCAGGGTATGTGAAATCATCATTTTTACCAACACCCTCCATCAAGTGTGCAGTGTCCTCTATATGATGCACAACGTCTTGGGTTTCATCATGAAAACATCCTCCAAAGGACCACATCAATCATGCATCAAGATCAAACAAGGTGAACAAATTCAAGTGAGACCAACCACTACAAGATACAATACTCATTAAGATCATACAAATTAAGCCATCACTTAATACAAAATAGATATGAGAAATTCACATTAGGTATCTTCTTCAAACTTCACATTAGCTCAAGTATTATTTCTAGAACAAGAGCATTAGCTGGAAATCATCTCTCTCTATTCATTGAATGAGCCATTCAACAATTTTCTGCACTTAATTCTTAGCACTTCAATAACCCTCTATTTCATACTTTCATCTCTGTAATCAGATTTTTATTTCATTTCCAATTTAACTACTAAAATCTGATGTAACATTTTTTTTTTAAATAATTGACAAAATAAGTCAATATTGCTAGAACCTCACACACTCTACAGGTAAGAATAAGTATTACAAGAATAAATATATGCTACAAGAATCTATGTTGGAAATAAATCGTAACACAATTATCCATTTTATTGATTCCAATTGATGAGAATGCCATGTACACACTCTGCCCTAATCTTTAGATCCACTAGTTACTGAAATTTTGCCTTTACCAGATCAAGCTAATCGTGCTATGTTTTAGAACAAAAATCTGATAAAAACTATATAAATTCAGACCTAGACTCTAAATCCCCGAGTGATGAAATATGAACCTGTAGAATGTGTTGAGTATTAAACTAGTTCGATTTCAAACCTTAAGGAATAAAGAGACAAGCACATCTCTTTGTCTTGCATACTCCGCAACTTGAGTTCTTATTAAAATCAAACAAAACTTAATTGCATCCATTCAAATTTCTCCTTGGACTTACAAAAACACAATCTTAGCTAAAACAAAATACCATATGATGATCTCAAGCACGATCCAACTTAACCAATTTATGAAAAATGAGGGTTTTACTCTATAAACCAACACAAAACCTGAAATATATTTGGAACAGGAAGAATATGTGCTCAGATGTATAGATTCATAATCTTCTTTATCTATTTATCCCAATCTTCGACATTTTCTCCAATCTCAACTGTTTTTTTTTTTGACGAGAACGGTTAGACTGTATTAAGCAGCTTTCTGGCAAGCCAGAATCAAAAAATTACAAATCTGAAGAAGGTTGGTGACCTCTAACAGTGCTGCCAACCTTCTTGTGAATGTCTTGGGAGTCCATTTCCATTTGCTTCTTGAGCTAATTCGAGAAAATGACAAAAAATGCATACATGAGTAAATTCTCACAAACTGTGAGCACAGTAGAAGACAGAAGAAAAGCATTAAACTGCGGAGGATGAAATTTTCCCCTTAAAAAAGGGATCTGGCTGTTTCTGAGAACCTAAAGAAATGTTGGAGGCCGCCTCCTTTTCTCTGCGTGCTTTGTTGGTCTTTTTCCCTCGGGTAAGGGGTGGAGACAGAACTGAGATGTCTTCAGTTTCAGAAGTTTCAACAGAGTCGCTAGAGGGGCCTGAAAAAACCAGACCTACAGGGGCAGGGGGCTTCGGATGTGAGGCCCGAACTTCTCTCGCTGCTACTGACTCTGGGGGGATGGAATCCAAAAGGCTTTCGTCTGTCGGAGAATTTCCCTTAACTGTTGTTGTTTCTGGATCTAGGGCTTCGTCTTCCTTCAACACATCAAAGCTGTTTTTATTTTCTAGAGTTGCCTCTGTTGAATGAGTGGCCTTCTGAGCCTGGGGTAGTGGATCCTTTCGCCTTGATTGCCTTCGTCGGTTAGATACTGGCTGAAAATCATCTTCTTTGACTGGTCCCGACACCTCAGAGGCTTTGGGGCAGCTTTTTGCAAAATGACCGTAAGCATGGCATCAGAGGCACTTAAAAGGAATCTGCTCATAGTCCAGCTCTTGGATATGGCACCATTCCCCCAGGGAGAGCTTAATGGCTTTCGGGAGGCCTTCCTCGAGGTTAACCTCCACACAAATTCGAGCACATGTATATTGATCCTCTTTCGTCTCCACACTGTCCAGGAAATGCCCTAACTTATTGTCGATGTCCTCCAGAGAACTTCTCCCCTAGAGATGGAAGGGAAGATGGGGCAGCCTAACCCAAATAGGGGCTGCGGTGATCTCGGCTCCGGGATTGAAGTCAAGAGTCCAGGGGGCTAAGAAAAACCCTCTCGCCCCCATGAAACAGGGTCCAGATCTGAAAACGAGATCACGATCCTCTGTCCTCGAGAAGCTGAAGACGAAAAAACCCCTGCCTACTGCGCACGTAGAGACTTTTCCTTGTATCAGCTACTTCCAACGATCATTCATCCATGCCTCCACCGTTTTGGGGCTGGACCATAACCCCGTAAACTTTCCGATGAGGGCATTTTCTGCTAGAAGAAGGGCAAGATTGCATGGCTCCTCTGGAGATAGCTCCAGCGAAGGGATCTCTTCCCTCTTCTTAACAAACTTGGACGAGAAAGAAGGCTTGGATTTCGGTCCTGTCGAGCGGAATAATGCTTTGAATGCTTCCAAAGGATCTTCTTCCATCTCGGTAGTCGGATTTGGAGCCACCGAGCAGGGTGCCGACCACTAGCAAACAAGTCACAGAGGCACCGACCACCAACAAACCAATCGCAGAGGCGCCGACCACCAACAAACTCGTAGAGGGAGGTCGATCACTGCTCCAAAACACGTGAAAAAACACAGGGGGGATGCTCACGTCGATCCACGACGTATGACCTGCTGCTACAATCGAATCCGCGTCCCTGCAGTCGAGTAACCAGAGCAGAGGCGGATAGGGTTTAGGCCCTAGCCGCAATGGCATTCCACTTCGTTTCATTGCGAGGTATCTCTATTGATATTATAATTCTGCCTTTCTTGACCAGGACCTCCCCTTCAAAAACTTTAATGGAATTGACATCCCAAATCCGATGCATCTTCATATTTTTCTCCAATCTCAACTGTTACTAGACTTAGGATCAAACATTTATACAAACTTTGAATAAATTCAGATCCATTATAATAGGATCTCATGATCTAATTGAAGTAAAAATCATACTGATCCTTATTCTTCTAACCTACTAACTGAATACATGATCCTAGCTGTTAGATGGAAAAATATATTGAGTCTCTATTTATTAACTATCCTAATTCAACAAAAAATCAAACTTTGGGAATTTCACTCCCTTCGTAACTATTTTTTGGACCTTCTAGAAGTAAAATTTGACTTTGGTTCGATGCTCCTACATCAAAATCCCAAGGAACACAAAGTATTCATGGACTCTTGTCCATGATATCCTCTACTGTCTTTCCACTTTTCTGTATAATTGTAGCAATCACCCAAGTAACATCTTCGTTTGGTTGATTCTTCCATTTGAACAAATACTCATGGTACTCCTTGCCTTTTGTTTTCTTCACCACTCTTTTATCCAATATCCCTTCCATTTCCAATTTTTCTACTACAGGTAACTGTTTCAACCACTAAATTGGTTTATCCTTGCCACTATCAGATTCATTTGTTGTTTTGTCTGCTTCATTCTCTGTATAATGGTACATATATGCCACATTGAATATGGGAGATATTCTAATGTCAGCTGGTAGTTCAATCTCATAAGCATTGGATGAAAATTTCCTCAAGATTTTGCATGGTCCAATCTTTTTAAATTTGAGCTTATTGTACTCTCCTCTTGGAAACTTCTCTTTCCTCAGATGTGCCAACACTAAATCTCATTCTTCAAAGCTAACTTCCATTCTCTTCAGATCTTCCTTCTGTTTATACTTGTGACCACTCTCCTATAGCTGCTCCTTGATCTATTCATGTAATGATTGCATGGTTGTAGCAAAGTATTTTCCATCAACACTCCTTAACCCTACCTTTCCTAGATCTCTAAGCTCAAAAATTCCTATTGGATGCATTATGTATATGATTTTGAATGGATTTAATCCAATGCTTCTGTTAGGTGAGTCATTATAAGAAAATTCAATCTGTGGAAGGGCTTGATCCCATTGTCTTGGATACTCACTTACCAAGATTCTTAATGTGTTTGCAAAAATCCTGTTGGTGACTTCAATCTACCCATCCATTTGAGGATGATACACTAAGATGAAACTAATTTTAGTTCCTGCATTCTTCCACATTTTTCACCAAAAATTTCCGACAAATACAATGTCCTTGTCTGAAACTATGCTTATAGGAAGACCATTTAATCTCACTATTTATTTAAAAAACAAAATTGCAATATCAGTTGCATTGCTTGTTTTGTAACATGGTATGAAATGTGCCATCTTGGAGAATCTATCCACCACAACAAAATTGGAATCATTACCTCTTTGGGTTCTAGGCAATCCTAAAACAAAGTCTATACTTACAACATCCCAAGGTCTCTTTGGAATTGGCAATGGTTGATATAAGCTTGTATTATGATGTCTTCTTTTTGCATATTGGAAAACTGTACATCTTTCTACAAATATTTTGAGATCAAATCTCATCTCTGACCAAAAAAAAAAATTACTCAACTGAGCATAAGTCTTATCATTGCCAAAATGTTTGACCAATCCTCCACTATGTTTTTCTTGCAATAAATTCTCCCTTATTGAGCATTTTGGAATGCATAATTGATTACCTTTAAACAACAATCCTTTTTGCAACATATAGTCCATCCAAGGGATCATGTCTCCTCTTACCGGATTCTGACATGCTTCATAAGCTTCCTTAAAATCTACATCATATTTATAAATATCCTTAAGATGACCAAACCCCAAAATAGTTACTTGGAATTCCTACAAAATTAAACACCTTCTACTCAAAGCATCTGAAACTTTATTAGTACTTCTACTGATATGTTTAAGAAAAAATGTAAAATTCTGCATAAATTCTACCTATTTGGCATGTTTCTGGTTTAATTTTTCCTGTTTAGTAATAAAATTCAAAGCATGATTTTTATAATATAAAAAAATTCCTTAGGAATAAGATAATGGATCCATGTCTTTAGGGATTGGATTATTGCATAAAACTCTTTATCATACGAAGAGTAATTTTGTTTTTTCTCATTCAACTTCTCACTGAAGTAGGCAATTGGTTTCTCATCCTAACTAAGAAGAACACCAATATCTATGCCACTTGTATCACACTTAACCTGGAATAATTTATTGAAGTCTGGAAGAGATAGTATATATTTCTTAGTGATGTTTTCTTTCAGAAACTTGAATCCTCTTTCAACTGTTGTTGTCCATTTAAATGGTTGTTTCTCCTTCTTAATAGTTTCAACTATCAGAGCACAAATACCACTGAAGTTTCTAATAAATTTCCTATAAAAAACTTGCTAACCCATGGAAACTTATGACTTCAAAAACATTCCTTAGAGAAGGCCATTCCTAAATAGATGTCACTTTCTCTGGATCCATTTTTAAACCCTCTTGAGAATTTACAAAACCCAGATAAATCGATTTTGTTTTCATAAAAGAGAATTTATTCAAATTTATCAAGAGTTTCTCTTGATGAAACTTTTCCAAAACCATTTTTAAGTGCCTAAGGTGTTCCTCCTCTGGTTGAATAAACACAAGAATATAATCAAGATATATAATTACAGACTTTCCTATAAACTCCTTAAGGATTTTGATTCATGAGTCTCATGAATGTAATAGTTGCATTAGTCAAACCAAAAGGCACAACTAACCATTCATACAGTCCATAGTTAGTTTTGAAGGTTGTCTTCCACTCATCACCTTACCTAATCCTAATTATATGATGATATCCACTCTTTAAATCAATCTTTGAAAAATATTTGGCACCACTTAAACAATCCATCAAATCATCTATGCGTGTTAAATAAAATATATACATGATGGTGATATTATTTATGGCTCTGGAGTCAGTGCACATTCTCCATCTTTCTTTGGGCTCAAAACTATATGTACATTAACACACGAGCTTAAAATATCTTTGATCAATCATTTGTCCAACAACTTTTGCACCTACCTCCCAAAATCCTTCATTCTTTGCTAGGGTAATTCTGTAAGCTACTTTATTTGGTACGATTTCTCCATGAATCAAATCAATGTGATGACTTATACTTCTAACTAGTGCTAACTCATCTACGATATCAACATATTCATCCAATAAATTTTGAATTTGCATTGGTAATTCATCTAACTTTGTATTGGTCAAGATAACTCTAGGTTTTCCAATCAAATCCAAATTTACCTCTTCATCTTGGACTTGACTCAGAAATCCTTTCCYACTAACCAACAACACCTTTGGACCGATTTGTTCTTCTGGTTATTCACCCTTCAATGGTATGAGGGTATTMTTTCTTCCATCCTTCTCAAAAGTGTAAGTGTTATTTCTGCCATCATAAATCACAGTTCTGTCATATTGCTAAGATCTTCCTAAAARAACGTGGAAAACATCCATAAGCATTATATCACACAGTACTTGATCCTTGTAGCTTCCAATCTGGAACTGTACTTTGCATTGCTCATTCACTAATACTTGGTGACCTTTTTGTAGCTAAGAAAAATTAYATGGAGTAGGATGMAACATCCTTTTTAACTCCAATTTATCCACCATTTACGAAAAAACTAAATTATCAGTATTTCCATTATCGATAATCAATTTACAACACTTACCTTTTTCCTTACATATTTCCTTGAAGAAGTTCTTCCTCTGGGCTAGTTCATGCACTTCCTTATTTGGTTTTAACAATATTATTTTCATCAATAGAGCTTCTCCTACTTCCAAAACTTCAACATGTGCTTCCTTATTTGTGGGTTCATTTTCAGATTGTACAATTTGTATATTTCTCTGTCCTGCAAAATTCTCAGGACAATCCCATGACATATGGCCCATATTACCACATGTGTAACACCTAAATTGATATTCTCCGCCTCTGTGTCGACCTCTTGAGAAATATCTTCTTCCTCTGAATTCACCTCCTCTTGATGGCTGATTCCTTGAACTCCCTTCTTCCTCCTTAGAAGATCAAGATTTTCCTCTATTGCTAGTTTGTCCTCTTCCCTTTGCAAGGCTCCTTCTTCTATTATTTTGGCTTTGTTTTCTAGCCAATTTCTCTTCCTCTTTCAATGAAAATTGATATACATCCTCAACGGACTTAGGTGATAGCACACTCATTTCATCCTGGATTTTAAACCTCAACCCGTTTATGTATCTATCAACCTTTTTAGGTGTATCCTCTGTTATGAACATAAATATACATATAAAATAGATATTAGTAAGATCATGATTAAATAATAATCAATAAATAATAATTATTAATAATGAAAGGACATTTCTCAAGGACATGACTATTGGTAAAGGGAACCCCTGCGTGGGTATATAAGAAATCCCTCATTCTTCATTGTAAGGATCATCTTATTCATTCTTATTCAATTATTATTAAATATATTTTCTATCCTTAAATGTATTATTGCGTATTGTCCTATTTATACTGGATGTTTTCTATATGAACAATATTTGTTAATCACATTGATATCATAACTTTGTCTCGATTTGGCTTTTGGCCAACCCCCATCATTTCAGAGTTTCTCCGAATCTTTGGTCTTTGACCACAACTTGGCCCTTAACCACACCCCTCTTTTTTAACCAGACTATTGGTCAAGTTTTCATTGCCTTTGGCAACACAACAACGGGCTTTTGGTCAAACAAGAGAGATTAAAAAAAAAGAATAAGTATATAGAAAAGGAAAACAATATACTCTAAGCATTAAAAGGTTCAAAAGATTCGGAAAAAAAAAGTGAATAAAAAGAAATATCTATATATATATAAGAAAAAAATAATTAATTATTATCCACCCGAACCGTATTACAACTGTCACTCAGCCGCCAATCCAGCGATACAAACACTAGAACAATCGCCAACCATACGACATTTGTAGCAGCTGTTAGTTACGCCGAAAGGCGTATACCTATTGGAGATGGGCACAATTAATCACCTTTTAATCTAAAATTCTAATCTGATGGCTAACAATTGAAAATGCTGGAATATTCTTAGTCGTCCTCCCAAATCAATGAATGTGGTTTACTCTTCATAATTTCCTTGTATTTTTGAATACATCAGTTAAGTTGTTTACTTTTTAACATTTACCTAATCATATTAAGAAATTACTGTACCACCATATGATTGCCACGTTTAACTGATTATCCTTTAGAATTACCACATTTGAGATTAACTTTTGGATTTCCTCAGCTCTATGTGCGTTTCAATTCACCATAGTGTTGTCCGTCCACATAACTTTTGGCGTTCACCAGCCACAACACCAACCACTTTGCGGCTGTGCTAGTCATATGACATTTGTACTAGATTCTGTCGTACACATAGCTACAAAAAACACTAAATCGAAAACGGGAGCAACGTTGGAAAGATCGAACTGCAAGATAAAATTCCATAAGAGTTCTCATGGAACATCGCTTTCCTCAAAATTTTGAATCTCAGCAGTACAAGCATCATACAATTGCTGGCAACAATTGGGCCATTGGAAAACCTTGTGTCTATTACAAAAGAACCGTGGAAGTGTTGTGGATTTTCTAGACATTAAAGAGCATCTTAACAACTAGGAGATAAAAACTTTTGTATGTCTTTATTATTATTTGATTAAAGTTAAAAAGGCATAAGAGAGAGGTCGTGTCTTTACAAAAAGGTGCAAGGGAAAATATATTAACCCTTTTTTAAGTAAGAAAAAGTCAAAACAATAATAATATTAAAATTATTATTATACATTAGTGGATAGTGAAGGAAAATATTAAATTACTTTCCCTTGATTTTCTTACCTAAGCTCCATAACAAGGTCAATTTAATTTGAACTTTACACACACACACACACACACATATATATATGTTGCATGAGTTTTCAAAATGTAGAAACGTTGGGAACATGGATACGAGTGTCGGGAACGAGTAGAAGTTTCCTTCAAATTTACAAGAAACGTGAATTTGGGAGCGGCAATAATATATATTAAAAAAATATAAAAAATATTTTAAATTACAATGACACTTTAGATTACAATGTATAGAGATATTGATACATTTAAAATCTTATTTCAATAAAATTGAAGGTCAATAGAGGACAATGTTTCTCCTATTGTAATTATATGAATATATTTAACAGAATACTAAAACTTTAATATCCCTAAATATTCCATTAGAAAATGAGAAAAAAAATTGAAAATACATATATACAATTTTAACATCTTTTTAAAATTAAATTTTACATATATAAACTTTAAACATCTTTGTAAATTTGAAGCATTATTCTTTTTTTATTGGAAGAAAAAAGTAGTACTACTCTTCTAATATGAAAATACAATAAAAATCAATGATATCTATAGAGTGGAAAAAATATAATGAAAATATTTGTAAGAAATGATGTATTTGTAATAATCCAATAAATAAATTTACATTTTAATTTAACATAATTCTAATTTAAAGCTCTTTGTTTAGGAAACCTGTTCCCAAGCTCTCATTTCTTTGATGTTGATGCTCCCAAAAAGCTCCCAAGTTCCCAAAAGAGTTCCCAACTAGTTCCCAAGGTCCCGAAACTTCGGGAACTTCGGAAACTAGTTTCAGAGATGTCGGGAGCGATTCCTATGCAACATGGATATATATATATATATATATATATATATATATATATAATTGATTAAAATAAAAGGACATTGAAGAAGTGCACCATTTATTATAGAAAAAGTACATCCAATTATAATCTTCATATTCAAGAAATTATTTATCATAAATATCGATGGAAGCCAAAATAGATTCTAATAAAATGAAGGAAGAAAGATTTTTTTATGAAGGTTGTCCAATCGTATGTTACAGTTTGTCTACGTTAAATGGGAGTATTCAAGGAAGATAGGTTAACATCATTATTAACTTGGACTATAATGGAAATTACATTAATATTGATTTGGAAAATCAATTATTAATTCCAGAGATGAATATAATTGAAAAGAAAAATATTCTTCAAATTAAGGAGTTACAAGTGAAAATTGATGAATATGAATATATATCTCAATTCTATGTAACAACTATGCAAAAAGAAGAAATTGATATCAATACCGGGCTACCTTGGTTTAAAAATCTATGTACCTTCATCTTAAACATGGAGAAAAAGTTTGTGACATTCCCCTATAAAGAGAAAATGATAACATTACAAGACACTACATTAGAGCTAGATTCAGTAACACGAGAAGACTTTAACAATACATCAGAAGTAATACTTCAAGAAAACAAAAAAGCAATGCAAAGGATGCAGAAAGAATTTGACGCAGTTATCATAGAAAAAAATGAAGAAATTTTCCGCTTAAAAGAGCACAATAAAAAATTACTCGGCCAAATCAAGAAGGCCAAGGTTACAAAGATATATGGAAAAAAAATAGAACAAGGAAAGGAGGATCTCAAAAAAGAATTGAAGAAAAACCTCACATAGAAAGAAGAAGAAAATTCTCGTTTGAAGAACCTCAATTAGTTGTTACTAGAAAAAATCAGAAAGTTGAAAGAAGAGAAACTTGAAAATCCAGACATTAAAGATATCGACAAATCAGGTCATGAAGAAAGTACCGCTCAAGAAATTAAAAAATCAACTAGAAAAAATACAACGTCAGATGTCAAAGTACAAACGATGGAATCTCCAAGTAAACTTACTAATCAAAATTCAACGATTAACAAGGCAACATCGGCGCATGAAGAAATCCATATATCAAAGTCAAAAGAAGAAAATGCTACAAGTATGATAAGGGGAAATCATGTTATAAGAATTCCCTCTCGACATTCAAATAATAAGAGTAGTTATATTAACCAGTTAGAATATCAATATTATCCAAAACGAGAACCCTATAAACACCTAGTTTCGCAGAAGATCGAACTAGGGTGGGAAGACTCTTTCACAATTCAACGATTCTACTTAGCTCTTCGTCACTCATATCATTTGGTATCGTCAACTATGACATCTCCTAGAACGGTGGATGACAGGACATTGCAAGTCAAAGAAAAAGTCACCAAGCCTTTCATTAATATGCTTTGAGGACAAAGCATTTTTAAAGGGAAGGCAATGTTATGAACATAAATATACATATAAAATAGATATTAGTAAGATCATGATTAAATAATAATTATTAATAATGAAAGGACATGTCTCTAGGACATGACTATTGGTAAAGGGAACCCCTGCGTGAGTGTATAAGCAAGCCCTCGTTCCTCATTGTAAGGATAATATTATTCATTCTTATTCAATTCTTATTAAATATATTTACTATCCTTAAATGGATTATTGCGTACGGTCCTATTTATAATGGATTTTTTCTGTATGAACAATCTTTGTTCATCACATCCTTCAAGTGACCTGCTCTAATGTTCACTTTGTAGAACTCTTCCGTGTATTATTTGCTTGTCATTGATTTTTGTCTAAGATTCTGCATCTTTCTAAACAAAGTCAATTGATAGTCCTTGGGTAGACATTACCTTTTAATTTAGAAACCATTCTGCTCCATCTTTTGATAATGGATTTGTTCTTTCTCTTCCTCTCTACTTGATCTCCATCCCACCATAAAGTTGCCTTTCATCTCAACCTTGTGACACAAAACTTCACTTGCTTTTTCTCATCCACATATTCATAGTCAAAATACTTGTCCAAAGCAGTTATCCAGTCTAACAACTCTTCTGGATCCAAACTACCATTGCATGTAGGTATCTCTTCCTTTTGCCTTGAACCAAAACCCAAAAATGATCTCAACAATCTGACTTCTGCAAATTCTTCTACTATTTCCTCTCCTTCTTCCAGAGGTTCCTCTTTTGAATCACTGGTATCCCCTGTTTCAGGATCTCGACATTTGGAAGATTCCATGGCCTCCATCCTTGGTCGTAAAATTCTCATCTCTTCCATCAATTTTGCATTCATAATAGGTCAACGTCCTCTTCCTTTACCTCCTTTGACCCTGAATGCCATCTCATGACACAATAAATCACTTGTGGGGACAAAATCACTATCAACAATATTGCGCTATGATACCACTAATGGTGCAGGTGAGAGATATAGTGTTCCTCTCATACAATTTGAACCTCTATTATTCCTAGAACAAGAACATTAGCTGGAAATCATCTCTCTCTGTTCAATGAATGAACCATTCAACAATTTTATGCACTTAATTATTAGCACTTAAATAACCCTCTATTTCATTCTTTCATATCTGTAATCATATTTTTATTTCATTTCCAGTTTAATTATTAAAATATGATGTAACATTTGTTGTTTAAATAATTGATAAAATAAATCAATATTGTTGGAACCTCACACACTCTATAAGAAAGAATAAGTATTACCATAATACATATATGCTATAGGAATCGATGTTGGTAATAAATATTAACACAATTCTCTATTTTACCGAGTCCAATTGATGAGAATGCCAAGTACACACTATGCCCTGATCTTTGGATCCACTAGTTACTAAAATTTATCCTTTACTATATCAAGCTAATCATGTTCTTTTCTAGAACAAAATGTTGATAATAACTATACAAATTCAGACTTGGAATCTAAATCCCTAAGTGATGAAATATGGACATGTAGAATGCGTTGAGTATTAACCTTAAGGAACATAGAGACAAGTGTGTCCATTTTTCTTGCATACTCTGCAACTTGAGTTTGAATTAAAAAAAAAAAAAAACTGATTTGCATCCATTCAAATTTCTCCTTGGATTTACAAAAACACAATCTCAACTAAAACAAAATACCATATGATTATCTCAAGCACGTTCCAACTTAACCGATTTATGAAAAAATAGGGTTTTACTCTATAAACCAACACAAAACATGAAATATATTTGGAACAGGAAGAATATGTGCTTAAATGTATAGATTCATAATATTGTTTTTCTATTTAGCACAATCTTCGACATTTTCTCCAAACTCAACTATTACTAGACTTAGGATCAAACATTTATACAAACTTCGACTAAATTTAGATGCATTATTGTAGGATCTCATGATCTAATTGAAGTAAAAATTAGATTGATCCTTATTCTTCTAACCTACTAATTGAATACATGATCCTAGCTATTACATGGCAAAAGAGATCGAGTCTCTCTTTATTAGCTATCCTAATTCAAAAAAAAATTAAAATTGGGAATTCCACTCCCTTCGTAACTGTGTTTTGGACCTTCTAGAAGTCAAAGTTGACTTTGGTCTGATGCTCCTGTATCACCCTTTCCTCGACAATGTGTGTATTCCAAACCCCTTTTCTTACCTTTTTATATTCATTTTATGCATTGCAGGTCCCCTTTTTAGGTTTCAAGCGCTTTGTTATTTCTTTTCTTTTCTTACTTGGATTAAATCCTTTTAATTGATATGCATTGAGTGGCCATAATTTCTTATTTCTTTGATCACAAGCTTTCTTTTTTTTATTCATTTTTTCTAGCAGTTGCATACTCCTTGACATTCTAGCATTTCTGCTCATAGGAGAATGATCCGCGAGCCTTTTTGGTGTACATGTAGCAACCATTACCAAATTTTAGTACACTGCGAAAGGCCCTGGGATGAAAAGTGTTAATTATTAAGGGGATCTATGCGTTACCCCTATCAAATCCTCTGAGTAGTACCCCTATTCCCTAAAAATGACAACATTGGACTATGACACAAATGATGGCCACCAAAGTGAAACAAGACAAAAAACATAACTTCCAAGCTTATGATTCATTACCTGACTTCAACCCATGATACCCACCTAAATTCCTATTGCATTAAATATAACACTTTATATGAAACAATGACTAGTGTACCTCATGTGTGTCAAGTCACCATCATCGAATGAACAATTTTGATCAAGTGTAATGAGTTGAGCTATATGAGGGGGGGTGCATCTAAAGGGCTGTTGTCTGTGGAGAATATTGATCATCATCATCAGAATCACTATCTTCATTTCAGGCCATGAGACATGATCTTCTCTAATTACCCCTTGGTGAGAGGGGGTAACAAGGTTCTCTTGTTAGGTTCACTCAAGAAGGGCATCCAACCTATTGTGTTGACATGGTTCTCTTGTAGAGTTAATTCAAGAATGGAAAGATGGACTAGTTTTATCAAAGGTTTTGGGTAAAATGAAGAGGATGAAAAAGGAGGGATTTTCCCATTTTGTTCCCCTCTCATGAAAATTTCAAAAGTGTGAGTTAATCTCACATCATTTAATGTGAAAAATAAGTTAATCACACAAGTTTACCTCACATTGTTTCTAGTGCAATAAGAAAATATTTTTTGGGGAAATAGGAGTTTGACTTATTATGTGATTAACAATTCTAATTACCTATTAATTATCTTTCCATCCATTTATTATTTAGGATACATTTTGGGAGTGGTAATTTCTTATTTAATATGCTTGATGGGTCATGAGTGATGGAATCAACTCTAGAGAGACTAAATTTTTCCAAACATGGGTAGACATGACACATGTGGAAGAACCCTCATCAATATTGAAACAAGGGAAAATCAAGTTCTTATTGGTGATTAGTACATGAAACAAAACTAAAGAAGGAGGAAGAGGCTCCAGTTAATCTAAGTCAAAGGTGATAAACCAATCATTAGATGGATCAACCACACCTAAGGCTATGAGAAGGGAATTCCACCATGAAGGATAGATCTGAAGTACCTCTAGCATAGGCATGGTAGTAGGAGATTATTCTAAATAATCCTTGAGATTATAATTATGAGAATCCCATGAATGAGGGTTATAAGAAGTGCAACACAAAGGAATCTTTGGTACTTTATAATTAGGGTCAAAATTTGGTTATGGAGTCTGCAAGGGACCGCTATTTGGGGGTGATCATTTTCCTCATCATATGTTGTAATTTCATGTAGCATACCATATTTATACCTCCAACTTTGAAGGTTGGCATCCACAAAATTCATGTAGACATTTTGGAATAAAAGATCTCCATGAGTATTAGATGTACATGGTTAATTGGGATGAAGTGTCATTGATTGTACTAATACTAACCCTTGTTGTGGAAAGGGATTTTACAACACCATAGGTTGGGAAACATGAGGATGGGTAGGTTGAGTATTGGATTGAGCTGGAGTGTTATTGCCAAACTCACGTTGAGCTACTTCCTCCAACAAATGATGGACTTTAGATAAAAGAGGAAAATGGTGAGTGGAATGTCCATACACCTTGCAAAGTGAACAAAGATGGTTTGTCCTAAGTTGAGGATCCCTTCCTTTCTTGGGATGACAATTGGGATCTAAGTTAAAGTTTGTGGGATTATTATTTCCCCAAAATTAGTACTTAGATTACGAGGGTTTCCCCGACCCTTTGATTCTCATTGTTCACATGGCTCTTCCCTTTATTTTTCTTCTTGTTGTTATGTACATTAGGAGGACTGGGTGCATTTTGTTGGGAATAAACTTACCCCTGTGGGAGGTGAACTTGTTGAAATTTATTTGGTTGGGGTTTGGGAATATAAACATGTGGTTCTAAGGGTCCTAGAGGTAGATCAGGAAATGGGTAATAAGGGTTATGGGCTGGAGGAGACACATAGGATCATGACGTGCCACTACATGTGTTACCACTACAAGAACAACCATGGATGTAATCTTGTGTACGAGGAATTGAGTACAAAGTACTGTTTCCAACAGATTACGATGAAAATGAACTATCAAACAAGTTGTAGGACATATGAGGTCAACCATATGAAGGTAGGACAACCATGGGACACTGCCCACCATAATGGTTCATATACACACTATTACCGTTAGAGAAATTCATTTGGTAAAAAATATTGGATGTATAAGCAATAGAACCTATAACCACATTTATAACATGGGATGCCCCTAATTAATTCTAGTTGGTGGAATCATAATGAGGGGAATTGGTAAATATGGTGTATAAATAACACAACTAGGCATAGATAAAGTCTAACTATTGATACTTGAAAATGGTTTCTTCCTCATTTTTGGGCATATTTTATGCAACATCCTTAGCTATAATGAGGAAGAATAATTTCAAGAATCAATCAAGGAAAATGGAATCATTTAGCTTAAATTTACATAAAAAAATTCATCTACGCCATTAATGGATATGATATGTGAAATGGGAAGTAGTAGTTTGATGGGATGAAAGGACTTCTACTCCCTCATCATACCCAAAAAGTAAATTAAAGAAGGTTAAAAACATTGTCACTAGGGACACAAATTTAGGATGAGACCCGATGGATTGATCAATATACCATTTTATGATGACTCCTATGAGGGTGTGTTCAAATAAGAATAACCTAATAGAATAATCAACAACAGTATTTGAAAAACAACATAAGTGAAAGGACATGATGTGATTGCAAGGATCTTCTTCATCACACCCTTGAAAATTTGGAATATTTGAAGGAAACTTGGTATAAATAGGAGTCCAAGCAAGATTATGCTGGATGGGATCATTTGTAATCTTAGTCAAATCTAGGAGTTAAGACTATCCATGTATGGGAGGTTAGGTGTATGATTCAATTTTACATTCACATTGTTGGTATTGTTGGCATTATTCATATTATTTCCAACTATATTATAGGTTATATTAAATAATGTGGTAAATTCACGAGAACTAGATGGGAACATACTAGATGGTGAGAAACTTGACTTAGAAGAGCTTGAAGAGGATGAACTAAATGGTGAACTAAGAGGGGATATAGAGAAATTGTGTTTAGTCCTCACATGGCGAGTGGGAAAAATGACATGACTAGGAATACTAATTAGTAAAGGGCCAAGTCCCTAGATCCTACGAGAATTCCTAAGGGAGATTGGAGGCACAATCTTAACTATATGTGACTAGTCCTCTCAACAAAAAGTGATAACTTCTAAGGTAATGAAGAGAAAAAACAAATTACTTTAATGAAAATAATAACTAAATTGGGACCACATGCATAGGTTGTGTGAAATGTGGTTGTAATGTGTTTGAATAAAGTAAGTTCCTAAAGCAATAATATTCATCCTAGAACTGAAAATGGCTCACTAATCTAAGGGGTGCTACTACTCAAATAATGTAAGAATATAATTAGCTCTTCCAAACACTTCTAAACAAATGGTAATGAGCTCCACCATGAGAAAGTGAGTGAAGAGACTAACATGGGCCTTCCAAACACCCAAATTTATGGGACTTGAGGTCCACCAAAAGAGTGAGTGAAGGTGTGAAAGAGACAATTATAGTGAAGGGCACTAGGGAAAACTACTAGTGGCTAATAGTTATCTGTCCTAGGTGCCCTCCCACCTATAAGATCCACTTGGGTGGAAATATAATGAATGGCCACTTACCTATCTCTTCATAGATACCTACAACAGGTGTCTCAAGAAAACCTCTAGTCCCAACCTCAAGATTATCCACTCTTAGAGAGTGCACCTATTGTCAAATGAGATTTGAACCATATCTAATAGAAAGGATTCTAATTTCCCTAAAGGTCGCCAACTAATTCTCAAATGTAAATGATTGTAGCGATTATTTGGATGCCCATCCCTACAACCCTAACCTAACTAAAATATTGTTTTGGTCCTCAACTTGGAATTTTAGTTGGTTAAAGTTAATTTTTTATTTAAAGTTGAAATTAGGAATATGGAATAAGTATTTGAATTAATGTGTGACTTTTCTGCATGTTAGGTGTGTACAACAAGAAAATATTACTTAAAAAGAACTAAAAGAAATTTTGGAAATAAAACTTGCAAAAATGAAACAGTAAATATGCCAAGTACTAAAGATTTTTTGTTTTTGTTTTGAAAACTATTTTTCTTTTATCAAAGGTAACCTTTCCTAATCTTATGAAAGAAATATTTACACAACCAACAAAAGAAAGTTCCGAATGTAAACTAGCTAAGGACTAATGCAATCTAGAATGAAGGTGCAAATATAGGAAAATAAAACAACTTTGGTGAATACTAAGAACCTAGGAATTTCTTTTCTTTACCAAATAAATTTTCGTAAAATAAATAAATTAAAAACCAACAATTAAACTAGGAATCTAATGATCAAAATTGCAAGGAAAGATAGTTGAAAAATTCCTAAGATTTTTAAATAAAATGACTAAATCTCAAAATGCAAAAGGTTTATTCCTGTTCCAATTCCTATGCAATTTTGAGCAAATAAAAAGGGAAGAATTAGACAACTACATATTATGGAATAAATGCTAAAAATGAAACAAGTCAAGTCACCCCAAATAGAAAACCTAAAGGAAAAAAATACTAAAGTTATCAAACCCGTTTCTTCACCTGCAATGTTATAAGGGAAAACAAATAAAACAATATTAACCTAAAAACATGCCTAAGGGATCTGAGTACACAGACTATAAAGTTCCAAGACATGAATTGAGAAGTTAAAAAAAAACAAAATTTGAAACTTAGTACAAAAACAGGTCCAAAATATGTGTGGGTGCATAAAATACTAGGGTAAGTATGTGCATGCAATTTTATGAATGAAAACTACACTAAGACATAAATTAAAAATGTTGAGATGCCTATGGATGAGGTGAAAAAATAGGGTTTCCCACTTAGGTTACCTAAAAGTTAATGCTACAATAAGAAAAAATAGTAGAAAAAAGAAGGAAAAGTAAACTACAAAAAACCCAATGAAGAACACACACAACTAAGGAAGGAGATAAGGGTCAACTTCCCAAGTGGAGTTGCCAATATGAATTGGGTATTTTGTTACTAAGGTGTACCAAAATAACCTACTTATGAGTTGTGCAACCTAAGCAACAAAAAAAATAAAAGAGAAGAAAAAGACTACGGATAAGAAAACCATTCCATATTTTACCCTATGTAATAAACATGATACAGGTAGAAGGACATGCATCTAAGATCTAAAGAAAAATATAAAGTAAAGAATAAAGTATAGTTTAGTATGCCAATGGAAATTAATGGTTATTGTAGCAAAATGGGCTCCAAAGCCACTTTGAGGGAAGATGTTATTTTCTTCCTTGTGTGCTCCAACTCCTAGCTTGCTGGTAAAAGTGAAATCTCAAATGGTAGAGAAAATATGGCTAGGGTGCAAACTCTCTCTGGTTTAATTTCAATAGCATAACCTTACTTTGGATTGTGGATGCAATGGGTTACTTCAGTGGATTTATTTAAAAGTGAAATGGTGGACCTTCCTTTAAAGATAGCTTCATTGTGAACTATCCCGTTGAATTAATGAAGTAATGTGATAATGATAACTAATGAAGACTAGATCAAAACCTAATATTATTAATAATGGATTGATAAGTTCCACACTTCCTCACTAATTTTTTGGGAGGTGCAACAGTATTAATAAACCATACAAATGTTTTTTTTTTTTACTTTAGGGCTATCACAC
>ML777051.1:556631-583742 GCA_009831015.1 Picea engelmannii | reverse complement strand
AAACCTCATGGAACTTCATTTTCACGGCACTTGCCAATTGAGCTTCCCCCCCGGGGGCGATTTTTAGATATTGAATGCACACTCTACATGAGGAAAATAAGTTGAATACCGTGGTATGACTTTTTGGTCAAATATGGGGTTTGAATTGTCTCGTTATGACAATAATGAGGTCACATGAAGATAGAAATGAGGGCTAAAAGCTGCCAAAGCGATGTTTCTAGCTAAAAGTGCCCATGACAAAGCAAGTGAGAAAAATTATGTTGATCATAGCATGGATGACATGTAAATCCATATGTGGCAGTGATGATGTGGCATGGATAGAATGTAGATGTTGATTTGACATTGATGACATGGAAAACATTGACATGGCATATGCTAATGTGGCATATATCAATGTGTTGTATGTTGGTGTGGCATTGCCTTTATACGTAAATATATTGATATTTGTAACATCAATATATCGACATTTGTAACTTCAATATATCAATGTTACTAAAAAATATGTTCATAACATCAGAGAATCATTTTTTTTCAAAAATTCATAGTATTAACATATATATCATTGACAAAGTGGCAAAAAAGATTTTGAAATATTAATGAAATTTAATCGATGTTTAAAGTCAAGTATATTAAAAAAATAAATCCTAAAACATGTAATATTTATGATCTAGATGGATTTCGGTGGCCTCCCACCTATTCCAACTGGCTCATTTTGATAGTTTTCTAGTTTGGCAGTTTTTTCCTAGTTTTCAGGTCCCTGACTTTTGGGGCCGTTTTGAGGCCCTAAACAATGTTTTTAGGGATTTCCACAATCAGATTGTAGACTAAGTTGGGGTCTAATGGAAACATGTGTATTTCTCAAATAAAACTTTCCAATGGGCTATCGTGCGCCTAAAACTGAGATCGTATGCAAAAGTTATGACCTTGGGAAGTTGATGTACTAACTTACCCAAACAGGGCCCACATGACTTTTGGAGCTTCATCTCCTAGGGTTAGGTTTTTGGATGTATAGGGTTTTTGAAATTCCTTTTTATTGTAAAAATGCCTTCAGAGACTCATTGTAATCATCGTATTATGAATGAGCGCAACCGTTACATCTCTTTTTAGAGATAAGCTGCCACCATTCTAGCAAGCTTTTTTTCCACTGCATTTTACAATTTTAGCTTATTTCCTTATTGAATAGAAACCATTTTATTGTATATCTATTATTTTGTGTTAAGCATCTTTTGACAATAATCTTTATTCATTTCATTCTACTCAAAAAATCCATATTAGTGGTATCGAAGTGGTCTGCTCCGTGTCGTTCTTAATGCATGTCCCCAATGAGGCCAGGGTACAAAGAATTGGGTCTCGAGCTTGTTTATCTTGAGGAAAAAATCTCTCGCACGCCCAAGAAACCTCTCATGGTGGGAAAAAAGAAAGACGACATGTCAGGAGATCCCTTCAAAATGTTGCTCGAGGAAGCCCTCATGCAACATAGGAACGATATGATGGATAGATTTGTGCAAATCCATCAACGACTACCAACAAGTGACACATCTTCCTCAAATGGAGGTGTTGCCCCCTTCAAGGTACAAATAAACTTAGATATTCCTATATTTGAATGTCATATAGACGCAGATGTTGTAGACAAATGGTTGAATTTGCTAGAAGGGTATTTCTCTGTCCATAATTTCTCGAATAGAGAAAAGATTACTTTTGCACTCCTCAAAGCCAGTCCCCATGTCAAAGATTGGTGGGAAAATTACTGTGAGAAAAAGGAAATAGAGGAAACCTCATTATTTACAGTCGTGGTCACCTGGTAGTTTTTCAGGGATGCTATTAAGGAACAATACTACCTTGTTGGATGTTATGAAAACCTGTACACAAAATGGACCACACTGCAGTAGAAAAGAGACCAAGAAGTGCCCGAGTTCACAAATATCTTCCATACCTTGCACACCAAGATGGGTATCAAATATTCTGAGTGACATCTGGTGCTCAAGTATCGCGATGGTCTGCATAGATACATTCAGGCCGAAATGCAGTTTCTGGACATCTCATCCTTAGGCGCGGCCTACCGATATGCCATCAAAATCGAGTAGAAGCTCAAACAAAATACGTGGAAATTTGGGTCTGGGAACCCCACATAGCAAAATCCAGGAAAGGGTGGCCCCAACCTGCATAATAAAGGATAGAGAAAATACGGACCGCCTCAGGACAAACAATCTAGGTCGCAAGCAAAGGAGGACACTGAAAAGACAAAGAAAGATACTAGGAAGTGGTGCGACTTCCATAAGAGCCCCCGGCATAACATTGTTGATTGCCGCTCAAAGAAGTCACTGGTGGCTGATTGTCGCTCAAAGAAGTCACTATTAATGGCTGAGCGGATTAGTACAATAGCTGGGACAACTGGTTGCTCAAGGAAAACATCCTCATAGTCATCAAAACTTGGCAAATCATGGCACATTGGTTTATTAACAATAGGAGGGATTGATAAGCTATGAATTTGGTCACGACATGTTGCAGCACTATTCTCATGATAAAATAAATCTGAATCTAAGATGACCTCTTGACTTAAAGAATCGAGAAAAGGAGGAGACAAGGAAACGATGGATTGCCCATATTGATCTTTCTCTTGGGGACCTAGATTTTGACATGAATGATGCATTTGTTCTTCAAATTTAGGAAAAGCATTATGAAACTCATCATATAAGTCCTAATCTCTATAATAATCCCCTTCATCATCACTACTAGAGGAATCACTTGCTGAATCTTGAATATATGATGCATACCCCTCACAACAATTCTCAAAAAGTCTTTCAGCTAGATAAATTTTCTTGCAATGAGAATAAAAAACATCAGGAAAGTCCTTTAAAGAGGAAATACTAGAAGCAGGGAGTGTTCTATACCATTGCCTCGCATCACCTTCCAATGAATACATGAACATTTTCATCAATATATCTTTATGATGGATGTCAAGTTGCTGCATCAAAGCATGAAATTCATGCACATGCTCAAAAGGGTTGTCATCATCACCTTCATAAAAAATGGACAACGGATCTTGCCATTCATCAATTTGAGGCACAAGATGTGGATAACCATTTATGGCTGAGAAATTGAGTGGGGAAAACCTCCTGGCCAGGATAGCCTTCATAGCCATTTGATTTTTCTCATCCCCAGTGGAGTCACCCACAGATTTCGAACAATGGAGTCACCATGGTGAATGTGCAGTCTTGAAGGTGTCCAACTTCAGTCACCATCTAAAGCTGGAGTTGTGCAATGGCGTTCTTCCCAGGGAGCTTTTCAATCTGCTCAAATCCATCCCCGACAATGATGCCAATTATGTTAACACTCCAAGAGTCACTCCCAGACTGCAAATGAGAGTAATCTTGGTAACATAGAAATGTAAATGGATTAAAATAGTTTGAATAGGTGGATAAACAAGAGGAGAGTAAAACGGAGGGCATCAGACTGCTGCAAATACATTCCATTGGGCATGGAGTCATAACATCCTACAAATCAAAGGCAATCAAGCTGCCTACCAGACAAAAGGGTTATGTGAAGATGGATAGACAAATAGAAGGTAAAAAAAGAGAAGGATAACCACATAACATAGATCCTTTCTGTAATATAGATTGAAGAGTGATTGAACAATAAACTGTGATTAACAAGCAATTACCACAAATCCTTTGCAGCTCATGAATTCATTAACCAAAGGCATCTTTTGATCTTCGAAATCTGTAAATATTATTCAAGCAAGATGACAAGATAGAATGATAACAAAGAACACAAAGTCTGGTAAGAAACTCTCATTAATCTCTAATGGAAGAAATGCTAATTACAACAGTCCCTCAGGCTTACAAATGAACACACATAGAAAATAGCCTATTCCTACTCTCTTTAGCCTCTCTTGGCTCATCCCTCTTCCTTCTCCAAGAGATATCTCCCTCCTTAAATAGAAAATAGCATCCAAATAACCTTAGGAGGTCGAATCCCATATCCTCCATTGGATTCTAAGCCTTGGAGATAGGTGGCAATAGTCAAAGAGACAAAAATCCAACAAACTGTTGATTTTTAGGAATTTGTTGGAAGTCATTAATAAATTGTTTCCACCTCATGCATGAGGCCTTTGCTAGAGCTAAATATTAGGTGCAGGTGTCCCTTGACATCTAAATAATCCTTTAGAAGTCATTCGAACTCTCCTTGACATGTGGCAACCTCCCAACAAGGCAAATATCAAAACCGTGACCGCTACAGGAAATTAGTACGCAACGCCATTGTGCAAAGTACGCAACACCTAGTTCTATATCCAATATCTCTAAAAAAAAAACACATTTTGAAAAACTGAGAGAGGTTTTTGTTATTTGGCATGTTATGAACAAAAACCTCCTCTAGTTTTCAAAAATACATTTTCAATTTTTCATAATCCAAGTTTCAAGTTAATGACTCAAAACTGGTAAAATAACTTTGCACAATTCGTATTCTGCCAGAGTATTATGCAACGCCACTTACGCTGCGTCTGTGTGAAGATTAGGTAGCATTGCCAAAAACACAATGCCTTCAATATTGAAAGTGTGCAGAGAAATTTGTAGTCTTTCATGATGACAAAACCATTTCAATTAAGTGCCTTGACTGTACAATGGATAGTGCCTTTTACCATTGGGGAAACTAGCACTTAGAAAAAACCTAATACTCAAATAGTTAGGCCTCTTATAGCTACAAATTCTTGTGCTAACACATTCCTTAATTTATCACAAGCCTAATTCTCTTTTATGATAGCAAGGTCTTATTGTAGACAACAACATTCAGGGATAAATTACATCATCCAGACACTTGTTTTTCTGAGGTATTGATCTATCTTTGATATTCTGTGTAGACTTGTTTGTTTGTGAATTATTTTTCATGACTAACAAAGGATATTGTGCAGATTCGAGTGGGCAGAAATCTGTGGCAAGTTGATCCAGCTTTTAGAGTTCAGTTTTGTTTTCCTGTCAGAGGTCCTTTTGTAGGTTCCATCGGGGACGTCTAAGTTTGACTTTGGTCCGAAATTTTTGTATGAGATTTTGTAAAGAGAATGACTCTTTGGTGAATTGGAATGAAATAAAGGATTTCTTTATGTCTCATCTGTCTTCATTATCATCTTGGTGTCTTACTTTTGTCTTTACATTTGTTTTCAACAACTATTATATTGAGAAAATCATATTAAAATGAAATGTCCAGCAAGATTTTATTTGTGAAAAGACTAGCCTAAGAACTTGCAATTGACACTTGTGAGTTAGGATTTTATTTTTGATGGCTATAAAACTGGGGTGACTTTCCCGTCTATTTTTCTTTAGCCAAGTAAAATCTGAAAATGCTTGAGTAAGATCATTTCATATCTTTTCCTCAACGGTGTATCTCATCATGTACCAATATCACCAACACATGAACCTCATATATGTACCAAGAATATGCCTCACACCATGCACCAAATATGTGTCTCATACATATACCGATGCCTCAACAAGATACCAAATGCATGACCATAACATCATCAATATATAACCAAGATTTACCTCAAACCATGTGCCTCAAGTATAAACCATGTGCCAATATATCCAAGATATGCACCATAAATGTACCTCAACCAACATGTACCATACGTCCAATATGTGCCTCAAGGAATATACCAAGACTCACAAAGATATCCCTCAAGCATGTTCCTCAATATCACCAAGATGTAACCTCATAACACATATAATAACATACCTTTACATCTATAAATGACCTGGTGCCTTTGACACAGACATGTAGCTTTATCTTAGTACTCAACAACCTAGCACTAGCATATTCCCCAATTATGTCTTGTCCTCACAGAAAAGAGACCTGTTGTCTAGTGGGGCCTCACATTACGAGCCCTAGACAACCCACGGGGGTGCCTCGCATGACACCCTCAAGATGACCCGTGATGGCCTACTAAATTAGGGTTACATAAAAACCCTTGATCTTTGCAACTCTGAAACTTTTTCTTTTCTTGCACACTTTCTCCACTGCCTCAAACTAGACCTCAATTTCATTAATAGACCAAAATATTCTCACAAGATAGATATTCAATGAATCTGTGTGTGTACTTATGAGAAACTCCTTGAGTTGTATTTATATTTTTTCTAGGTAACCTCTTTCCTTAATTTTAGGGATTCTTGACTTTCTTGTTACAACCACTTTACCCTTTCATTAATTCACTTGTAACCAATTAGGGGTTTCTTAACCATTCTTTGGGCCTTCCATCTTCATGTGGGAATATCTCCCTAATCGCGAGGAACCACGTGGCATACCACCTATCACCATAAATGACACGTTGAGGACTATCTATATGTGAGTGTGTTACCTGCATTTTCATTGTCCTTCATGTCCTTATTCCTCAAACAAATTTAGGTCTCATGACCACACATCTGAGGCTTTGCGTAGACTTCATCAAATGCACCCAACACATTTTCTAGCATCGACCACTCTTATTGACATCAATGACAACTAACTCACCATCAATATCAATCACAACTCTAGGGTATCTCGAATGCTTTGAGGGTTGACATCAACGACAACCAACTGTCCAACAGGAATATGAGGAACAAATTTTGAGAATTGGTATTCCCATATAATATTCGAGTAAACAAACTGATAAATGATCGTTGTTTTACCATTGATTCAAGATATGAGAAATCGAATGATTTCTTTCGAAAAAAAAGGTAATTTCTCAACCAATTCCTGAAATTTCTTCTCAAGCTTCACTTCAACATCAATCTCAATCTTTTCAACCTAAAACTATTCTTTCTAATGCATGGTGTAATTTTTGTGAAGAAAATCATGAATAAATCACATGTGAACTTGGAAAGAATTCAACGGAAAGAATATTTGGGTAAATAATTTATTCAACCATTTCCACATTAGATTGGGCATGAGAGAATGATTCCATGATGGTTGATACTAGGAATCATTATGATCAAAACAAAAATAAGGGAAATTTTAGTAAGAATCATTCTATTCCAGATTCTAATGGTTCAAATCCTCAACAATCTAACTCTCGGAATACATCAAGCTCAACAGGGCATTTAGCTCAGACTGTTCAATAGTCTCATGTAGACATCTTCTTCTTCTACCATCTTCTTTAAATATAACATATTGAAGCACATGACTAATATTCAAGGTAATGTTACACTTTTGTATATGGCCTCAGTTCCAAAACAACAAGAACATCTTAGAAATTTTATTGAAGGAAAAACCTTTGTTGTTGATAATATAACTATTGAAGAAGAAGAGGAAGAACCATCTTAAAGTAAAATTATGGCTATATATAATCCAAGAAATTCAATTATGAATCCTCCATTCTATGTTTCCATGAAAATTAGAGACAAAGTAGTGAATTGTTGTCTAATTGACGTTAGTTCAGGGCCAAATGTCATGTCTAGAATTATCATGGAAGAATTGGGACTTTCATGCTCTAAAAAAAATCAAAAAACATGTTAGCTTATAATAATAATAAAACAAGGTATTATTGGATAAATCAAGGATGTAACTCTAGTATTATGTGCGCATCATGAGATATGCATCACTTGCAATATCCAAGTAATTGATATGCATGTAAGTAATTATTCAATCATCCTTGGTCATGATTGGAAAGCATTGACGGGTGGATACATGTCCATGGATGGGACTCATATGTCTCTCCCAAACGTTGGTAAGAACATTATAATTCTTCATGAAGATAGCATTTTCCATAAATAGAGAGCATTTTGCAACCTCATGGAAACTTCATTGAAGAGGACATCGACATCTATTCTATATTCCTTGAGGAAGAAAATCATATTTTACCATCTATTGATCTGGATGATCATGTTTGAAAAATGCATTTTTATGGTGCATGCTCAAATGATGGGAAGGGTGTTGAGATTGTGTTGTATTCTCCTTTGGTAAAAATTCATAATTTTCTGACATACCTGAGTTTTCCTATACCAATAATGTTGCAAAGTTTGAAGCCCGTATTCTTGGTATTGAAAATGATTTCAATATTGGATGCAACCACATTACGGTCTTTGGTGACTCTGAGTTAGTTTTAAACCTCGTTAAGAATATTTAAAAACCATTGATTTTTTTTTTTTTAAAGATATACGCGAGAAGTTTGGCAACTAATTTCTAATCTATTATATTTCAATGTTTCGTATATGCACATAGAATTGAATTCCATGGCTGATAGGTTAATTTTTTACGCAGCTCATCCTGAAAGGAAATTAGTCTCTAGAAAACCTAAATGCACATTCCTCTACTTATATCATCCACACATACCAGATAATGAGGAATCTTGGCAATTTTTTCTTGATAACGAGAGAATATGTGCTTTATTAAATAATGAACCTTTGAATAAAAATGAAATCATCTCTTTAGATGATAATAAATTTCCAAAGGGGTTAACTCCTTTAGAAGGATAATTCTCTTCTAGTGATGCCAATAGTTATAAGAAAACAAAACTAGAGGATTCGAGAAGAAATATAGGGGATACCATTCCTGTGAACATTGGGACGGGAGAAGATCCATTTTTAAAAAAAATTGGAGCCCAGTGTTCAGAAGAAGAAATAAATAAGTTCATAGATTTGTTTCATGAATTTCGTGATGTCTTTACCAAGCCTTATGTTGATTTATGTGGCTTTGATCCAATTATAATTCAACATGCTATTCCAATTAAAGAATATTTTAATCATGCAAGACAAAGAAAAAGGCCTGTAAATCTTGCACTTGAAGCCACTATTCGTAAGGAAGTAGAAAAACTATTAGTTTCCCATATTATTTTTCATAAAAATATTCAAAATATTGTCCCTGTTAATCGTGTCCCTGTAAATCTTGTCCCTATTAGGAAGAAAAATGGGGATATTAGATTATGTGTCGATTTTCGTGCCCTTAATAAGGCTAGCGTAAAGGATAATTTTTCAATTCTTAATATGGATTTAATTCTTCAGAAAGTTGCAGATTCTCGAATGATTGTTACAAGGTAAAAACTCTCTATGACCAAGGGTAAACCACAACAGACAGGTATGACTACAGAAATCAACTCAATTCCATCATATGTTATATAAACTAATGTGCAGAACAAGATAGACGCCTACCTCGATCCAACGTTCGATGATGTTCCACCGTTGAGCACTTCGACTCAAAGCTTTATACCTACAAGAAGTTCTTAACAAACAAATAGAGCAAGTATATAGTGATAATATAAAATGGATTAGCACATAAGATAACATAATCCATTAATAAACATTACAAACATTCCCATGGATAATAATCAAATATTTGCACGATACCAATAGGATGGGAAAGGAGTATTTCTATTAATAATTGATTAGCAAAAGTGACAACATTACAGACTTCTGTGTCGGCATGGTTCAAAACCAAGAAACCAAGTTCCTTCCAACTGGGCCTCCACCACTTCACTCCTCCACCAAAGGCAAGCTCGAATGAGAGATATAATGAGGTTCTCTTAACAATAAGGAAATATCTTGGGGACTGAACATTGTGTTTAGACTTGAGGGACAAAGGGATGCAAACTCAATATGAAGTAATTTCTCTAGAGTAACTTTTCTCTCATATTTGAATGCTTTCTCCTCTTTTCCATAGCTCAAAATTGTGTTCTTATAGCCTTCAAAATGCAACTGAAGGGATGAGTTGGAATGTTTCCAGTATATGGAAGGCCAAGGATTAGATATCTCTTTTGTGACATGGAAACTCGACTCCATTTTGAATTTTCTGGCACAAATCCCTATGTACACGGGCTATAGTGGAGAAGCCTGTGTATACGCTTGTTTCATAGCTGATAGGGCGCATATATGTGGAAAAAATGTTAATTTTTAGCTCTGGATTCATCAAAAAGGGATAATAAGCCTGCATAGGGAAATGGAAAAAGGCCCTCTGTGCAAGATAGCAATGGTGAGGAAAATCTTGATATAACAGACTTCCCCTAATATGTGAGATCAGAGGAGTATCTGCAATGGCCGAAATACATTATAAATAATGCAGGAGTGGAGTGGTAGAGAACTAGTTGGACAAATTCGATTGCTCATTACATTCTGTACTGACTTTGCATACATGGCTGCCAAGAATACAATGCAGATCCATGTGGAAAATATACCAATCAAGTGCTCATGGCCATGAATAAGCAAATACAAATGTGATTATATGCCAAAAGTTGTCATAGTCACAAACAAGGCCCAGTGACACCAGTCTCAAAACCAATCTGAATATATATGTATACCAAGGAGTATAATCTGATCTTGAATAGGTGTTGGTCTAATGAAAGTGAAGCAACAACTCAGGAAAGTTGCAGCCACATAGTGATGTCTTCAAGTCTTCTACACTATTCGCCAAGGTGCAAGTCTACATCATCTGAATAAAGGAGTTGAGGTCGAACATAATGAGACATCATTTGATTACCGGTCATTGAGGTATACTGTTAACAAATGTGGGACAACCTACCAATAATGAAAGTAGGTATCAAGGCACCGAGTACATTTCTACAAATGTGAATAAAGGAGTCGGTGTTGAACACTTGAGAAATCCACTGATCAAGAGTCATTGAAGTATTCCCATCTGTCAATGGCAAGAGAGCCTGCCACTAATGACTGCAAGACTCAAGGTACTCATAAAACTCTAGGTCTCATATCCAGAATAAATGAGTTGAAGTCAATGGAAAGAGACCTGTTGAAAGGAGAGCATTAAGGCATCTCTCATCAATCAGCACGAGGAACAAAAGGAGCTTCATGATTTGGTGGATATTGGACGAAGAACATGTTCATGAACCAACGACCCTGTGTATCGTTTGCGTGTACCAAGTGCAATCAATGTACGAAAAATACCCTTTGAATAGAATCCATTGATGAAAAAATACTGACAAAGGTGAGGAAACCACCAATAAGTCTAATGGCATCCAAGACACTGCACGAATCCCAAAGTGTGAATAGATGTCTTGTTGTCGAACATAAGGGAAACCACCCAGTCAACTACCAATGATGAAATGTTTATTGATGGGTTCAAGGTGACCTACCAATGATGAAAGTAGGGCCAGGGTGCATGATAAGACTATAGTATCATGAGATTCTGAGACAAACTGAGGGTATGGCCGACATGCAAAGTCAATATTTCTAAGGAGTGGCTGACGCAAGTTGATAGACTTCCTTTGAACAAGAGCATGATACATATGGTAGACTCCGACAACATAGACTCAATGATGTGACAATTAGATGCAAGAGGCATCAATAACGTTCTCTATAGGGACTGGAAGAATAAACAGTCAGTAGAGAAAAATCTGTAACGATATTAGCTTCCTAGGGCCATGCTAAACCCAAAATTATGATGACACAAGGACTCAGTAATTTTGTGCTATGTTCAAAGGCGACACGACTGCTGCCAATTATAATATAGTACTCCCTGTCAATTATATATGTAATTTTTGTTTTTTCATAACAAATGAATGTTATGATATAGAGGAGGAAACGAGTGTCGCAAGTAACCAAAACTAGTTCCAACAATGGAACGTACCTATGTTTAATGCAGGGAAATGCATATGGGAGATGGACACTCAGGTGATGTTTCCTCTAGGGTATAGGGTGTCAAATTGCGAAGGATATAAACAAGGCTCTTCTTGGTTGAGGATGCAAAACTGTTTAGGCAACGGTTTATAACGCAAAGCGAGAACCGGCTAAAGGCTCAATACTGCAAGCAAGGGCATGAGATGCAATCACAACTTAATGCCAAAAAATATCCTTTTTTATGTCTTGTAGTCTACTTTGTGTGAAAAAGGGGTAAACTTGTGCCAAATAGACGTCTTTTCAAATCCAATTTATGTGTGAAAAAGACAAGTTCACTCGGCGATCTTTTCTATTTTTTCCAATGAGTCGGAAAATAGATTAACAAAGACTCATGACCTTTCCAATCCAATTTAACGAGTGTGAAAGGAACAAATCACTCGGAAATATTTTCAATTTTTATATGAGTCGGAAAAGAGCTTAACTAAGACTCGTTATACTATTCTAATCAACATGTAAAGGGGGAGGCCAAGGCTCCCGTACCGACCTTCTGTGGAATGTCAGTATCTTACGAAGAACTGACACAAGCTCAGGAAGACCCAAAGCTCTCCAAGTCGAGGAGGACAAAGTGCTAATAGAGGTTATCGTCTCCATGTTATATCGGATAATGTCTCTTCTTGGAAAAGACATAGGTGGAGGCATTGGATACCCCACAAGACCATCCCAATCAAAGGGAACCTCATCAAGACTTGTAGGGAGAGATCTCGGGAAGAGTAAAAATCTCTCTTGTTCAGAAGGTGAAGTAATAGAAATGTTAAGGACATGGAATAGAAGGTATAGAACCAGAACAAGAAGAGTGGGATTGACCAAAAATTTCATTAGCGCGACCGCTTCCTTAGACTTGTCACTCTCTGAGAGAAGAGTGGGGTTGATCTAATATTACATCAATACGACCACTTCCTCAACCATTGGTTGAATAGGATGCGAGACAACAAGGTGCATCACCCCAAAAAAACATGAGTGTTGTCGGTCGAAGATTGCATCGACACGACCATTGGTTGAACAAGATGCGAGACAACAAGGTCAAGAGACGCATCACCCTCGAACATAGGAGAGGTGTCGGTCGAAGATTGCATCGACACGACCATAGGTTGAACAGGATGTGAGACAACAAGGTCAAAGGACACATCAACCCCTAAAGGAAAAGGGGTTTCAGTCGAAGATTGCATCGGCATGACTGTTGTATCAACCAAAGAAATAACGGAGTGTTGTGAAACCATAGATGCCTCAGAACCTGAAGGGCCCTTAGGTGAGCCCCATGCTTTTGGTATCCTAGCAATAACAGGACACAAACGAGTAAGGTGATTTCCTTCACAAATCCTGCAAAGGAATTTAGGCTTATGTATGAGACATCTAGGCTTCTCAATCATATGAATGCCCCCAACACAACTTCCAGTGGCTGGTGACATGCTCCCAACATGACTTGCAGAGGCTAGTTTCAAATATCCAACATGACTTGCAGAGGCTAGTTGCAAATCTCCAACATGACTAGCAAAGGTTGGTGATGTATGTGCAGTGTGACTATTAGTGACCAGACACGTGCCCCCAGCATGACTTGCAGCGGCTGGTTGCAGGTCTTCAACATTACTCGCAGAGGTTGTCGACCAATCTCCAACATGACTAGCAGAGGTTGGTGATACAATGCCAGTATGACATGCAGTGACCAGACTCGTTCCCCCAACATGACTTGCAACGGTTGGTTGCAGGTATTCAACATGACTCACAGAGGTTGTCGACCAATCTCCAACATGACTAGCAGAGGTTGGTGATACAATGCCAGTATGACATGAAGTGACTAGACTTGTGCCCCCAACATGACTTGCAACGACTGGTTGCAGGTCTTCAACATGACTCGCAGAGGTTGTTGACCAATCTCCAATATGAGTAGCAGAGGTTGGTTATATAATGCTAGTATGACACACAGTGACTAGACTTGTCGTGGTGGTGAATTGCGGCATTTGATACCAAGGTCCAAGGAAAGATTGGTTTTGAGAAATTGTAGGCCAGGAAGGATCCTTGTTTACACCCTGTCCCTGTCCAACAGGATAATATCCTCCTCCATACTGATGCATAAAGGGTTGTAAGGGCATCAACACTGAGGAAGCTGCTTGCGAAGAGAGAGCGACATGACAAGGGTTACTCATGTGAGGATATATTTTTCCCCCAGATGAAGGAACTTTGTGAGGGGGGTTGCCCATATTATAAAAATAATTCCCCCCCGGATGAAACACCAGAGGGAAGATAGAGGTCCACCATGGGAAAAATGTTCGTAGGAACCGACATAGCGGAAGAAGGATAAGTGGACGGAGTGTAACAATTATTGCTTAATTGGAAACTTACTTCTCGCATAGTGGATTCGTAGGAAGGAAGATTCCAAACTCCTACCGTAAGAGGTGTTTGAAGGATATGACTCCCACCAAACGGAGAGGGATAAGAAGGAGGCATCATGCCCCCAGACCCAAAACTTGTATTTGCATAAGGAGGCGAGATAGAGGATGGAAAGTGTGAAGACATATCAAGCATACCATGAGAAAAATGATTAGAGACCCAAGGCGTTGACTGAGTATTATAATTTTTCATACCATAATGCGAAGCGGAAGGATCCATCCCCATGAAATGAGTGGACATCATGGGGGGGGTAGCAATAAATGAGGGAGCAAAAGGAACTCCACTGTCCATGATAATGAAGACTCAATATAGACTCCTAAGGCCAACTAGTAATCAAACAGCATACCAAAACGTCGAATGGCCAATATGCATGAAAACGGGCTAGAGTGGCTGAGTGGCCTCCCTCGCTAAAGAAGGTATGTCTCATCCAAGAGGGACCTGAGACTCCCCGCTAAAGTTTGGAGGTAACATAATCAGTTATAGGGGCCCTCGTGGGCTTAACAACCAGTCGGTCAGATCCCCCCGGAGAGGTAATCCTCCATAAAATCTATGTGTTGTCTGACTTCTATCTGACCCAGGATACAAGCAGAATAACCCCTGCAAGTAACCTATGAGATACCTAAGTCAAGCAACTAATAAACCACTATATAACCGATGCACAGGAGAGTAGTCGTAAGTCTGGATCACCGTATGGGCAGGGTAACAAAGCTCGAAACCTTGAAATCACCGCCTCTCACAGAGGTATGGGCACTAGAAAGATCCCCAAATATGAATAAATCCATAGAAATATCTTTGACGCTAGGCGAGTATCCAGGGGTTATCCCTTTAACTAACTTTGCGCGACCTCGTGATTAACTCCGGTGTGAGTGAAGCCTCCTGATATTACCAATTATACAATGGATTTATCAACTCCCTGTCTCAAACACATATGTTGATTTAATTGCCTTGGAGAAGTTTACTCACAAAATCCTATCCCAAGGCACTAAATCCTAGACTAGTTTGTGCACCCTAAAAATAAAATCGCGACTAATCAATTTTAGTTTAAAGCATAAATTTTATTGGCCATGATTACTCAAAAGGGTACGGAAGTGAAACTCATGATGTTATGACTTTGCAGGAAGATAAAAATGAATATAATGCAAAGTCTATCTTTATCTTTTCAATGAATGATATGCTAATAAAAGCAGTGCAATTTTCAATTTCAACTCTGCAATTCAGAAATAAAATGCAATCTTTCGCTAAATGGACTAAACTAATGATAAAGGTTCAAAGACAAAATGTTAACCAATGCAAAATGACTATATTTTTGTATTTTCAATATATTAAAAAGAAAATGCATGGTTTGGGAAGCAACCTAATATAAAGAATTCTACTAGGTATAAGCAAAATGACTCAAGTAGAAAATCAAGCAGCCAAGCAAACAACCCGGGGTTCAAGGACAAATCAAAATTGAAAAACAATGAGAAATATGACGCCCATAAATTCAACTCCCAACAGGCTTCCTCTCAACCCAGAGAAGCTCAATAGGCACTACAGAGACCCAAGAAGGCTCAACACATATCAAATCTCACCCAACAATCACCAAACCAAGAAAACAAGCCAGGAAAAGTGGTATACACGACTGTTCATGAGAAAATAGTGTATATATGCATCTTGCAGAGAGGCAGGGCACGTCTGTACGTGATTGTAAGGAAAAACGAAGCGTACATGATTTAAAACAAGGCCAGGCAAGAGAAAAAGGCTGGAAACTCTGACTCAGAGTGAACAGACTCTGTCAAGTAGTGATATGACAAGAAACACAAAGGAAAAAGAGCAATGCAGGAAGAAAAATACTTCAACCCTTAGAAGGAAGATCTATCCCTAGTGGAGTCATCAATTCTGTTACGAGGGAAGAACTCTCTATGGCCAAGGGTAAACCACAACAGACATGTATGACTGTAGAAATCAACTCAATTCCATCATATGTTATATAAACTAATGTGCAGTAGAAGATACAGGCCTACCTCGATCCAACATCCGATGATGTTCCACCGTTGAGCACTTCGACCCAAAGCTTTATACCTGCAAGAAGTTCTTAACAAACAAATAGAGAAAGTATATAGTGATAATATAAAAGGGATTAGCACATCAGATAACATAATCCATTAATAAACATTAAAAACATGCCCATGGATAATAATCAAATATTTACACGATACCAATAGGACAGGAAAGGAGTATTTCTATTAATAATTGATCAGCAAAAGTGACAACATTACAAACTTCTGTGTCAGCACAGTTCGAAACCAATAAATTCCAACTAGGCCTCCACCACTTCACTCCTCCACCAAAGGCAAGCTCGAATGAGAGAGATAATGAGGTTCTCTTAACAATAAGGAAAGAACTTGGGGGTTGAACACTGTTTTCAGACTTGTGGGACAAAGGGATCCAGACTCAATATGAAGTAATTTCTCCAGAGTAACTTTTCTCTCAAAGTTGAATGCTTTCTCCTCTTTTCCATAGCTCGAAATTGTGTTCTTATAGCCTTCAAAATGAAACTGAAGTGTCGATTCGGAACGTTTCCAGTATATGGAAGGCCAAGGATCAGAGATCTCTTGTCGTGACATGGAAACCCGACTCCATTTTGTTTTTTCTGGCACAAATCCCGATGTACATGGGCTATAGTGGAGCAACCTGCATATACACTTGTTTCATAGCCGATAGGGAGCGTATATGTGGAAAAAATGTTAATTTTTAGCTTTGGATTCATCAAAAAGGGATAATAAGCCTGCATAGGGAAATGGAAAAAGGCCCTCTATGCAAGATAGCAATGGTGAGGCAAATTTTGCTATAACAATGATGTCACTTCTTGATGAATTTTCAGGGTATAATAAAATATGCCTCAAGAGATCTGGCAAATACAAAACAACCTTTACTACTCATTGGGGCACCTTCACATATGAAAATATGCCTTTTGACTTAATTAATGTTGGTGCTACCTTTTAGAGAGCTATGCAGATAGCTTTTGATGATCTAATTGGAATTTTTATTCAAAATTATCTTGATGATTCAACCGTATATCATTTCAAACATCTTAGACAAGTATTCTTGCATTGTCGGAAATATGGTATGTCCTTGAATCCAACAAAGTCTATTCTAGGTGTCACTTCGGGAAAATTACTTAGTCATATAGTTTCATATTACGATATCAATCTTGATCCAGAAAGAATCATTGCTATTGAAAATCCCCTTGTTCCTACTCCAAAGAAGGAAATTCAATCTTTTATGGGAAAGATCAATTTTGTAAAGATTCATTCTAGATTTTTCTAGTATGGTTAAACCTATCCATAATCTGTTGAAGAGATCCAAAGTCTTTTCCTATACTCCAAATATTGAAAAATCCTTTGTTGATATTAAATATGATACAATTTCAGCTCTTGTTTTGGCTAAACCTAATTTTTTGAAAGATTTTATCATTTACACAAATGCCACTAAAGAAACTTTCTCTACAATTCTTCTTTAGAAAGATGATGAAATGCAAAACATCTGGTAGATTTTATGAGTCAAAGTATATCAGATGATGAATTGAAATATACATTAATTGAGAAACACATGTTTTCTCTCGTAAAATATATTGAATTTTTTTTACACTGCATTCTTAGTAAGCATATTGAAGTTAAAGTCCCTTTTCCTGTTGTTAAATTCTTGTTATCTCGAACTTTTTTGTCAGAAAAATTAGCACATTGGCTTGCTAAGATACAAGAACATGATTTAACGATCACAACTACCAATACAATAAAGAGACATGATTTCACACTATATATGGATTAATATGTTGAACCAAGATGCATTTCTGAAAATAATGATGAAGCCTTATATGCCTTATTCTTGATCTAAAATGAAACTATTGATTTTTCATATCATCCTTGTATCGGGATATTATTTATTACTTACAAAATGAACGTTGACCCGATTACCTAGAAAACTATGAAAAAAGGAGGCTTTGTCTTGAAGCTTCTAAATATCTCATTCTAGGCTCCCTTTTATTTTGTAGGACCGCTGACGGGTTATTATTGAGATGTATTGATGGTACAACAACCCATAATATGCTTGAAAAGCTTCATGGAACTATTGAATCTGATATACACATTAATGGGGATTTTGTTGCTAACGCTACTGCGCACAAAGTCTTAAGGAATGGTTATTATTGGCCCTCCATCTTTAAATACTCATTCAAGTTTGTACAATATTGTAATGAGTGTCATAAGGTTGTTGGTAGAGAAATGTTTTATGCTATGCCTTTATAGTTGGTCATACCTGATTTTCCATTTTCTAAATAGCGATTTGACTTTGTTGGGCCTATTAATCCTCCTTATTATGTGGGTCATGTGTTCATTTTAACTGTTATATATTACATTACAAAGTGGTCTAAAGCAGTTCCCCTCAAACATGCTAAAGATGAACAAGTGATATGTTTTCTCAAAACCAATATATTTTCTATATTTTGTCTTCCAATTCAAATCATTTATGATAACGGACCAGATTTTATGTTTGGAAAGTTGACTTGTTTCCTTAGTAAATTTGGAGTGAAGCATTTCACTTCATCAACCTATTACCCTAAAGAAAATGGGCAAGTTGATTCAACAAACAAAAATCTAGTTAAAATATTGAAGAAGATCATTGACGATAAACCCCCCCAATGGCACACCTTATTGAAATTGGTCTTATGGGAAGATTATACAACCAAAAATACAAGCACATGGAATACCCCATTTCAGTTTCTATATGGTCAGGAAGTTGGCATGCATGTTGAATTTGAACATACCCCTCTCAAATTATCTTTATAGGATGAAGAGTTGAATTCGGCAAATATCCCTCAGAGATTAAATGCTTTATTGGCCTTAGAAGAATAGAGGAACTATGATATTAATAATTTAAAGAAAAGGAAACAATTTGTTAAAAAATATTTTGATAAAACAATTAAATCAGCGACTTTCGAAGCTGGTGAAAAGGTGCTTTTATGGGATTCTACTCATGCAGATAAAGGGAAACACTCATAATTTCAAAAATTATGGTCATCTCTATACATAATCGCCTATATTGTTGGAAATAACTCTTACTTGCTCAAATATAAAGGTGGTATGTTATTCTCCTATACCACTAATGGTTCACATTTGAAACACTATGTTGAACCAGAAAAGAACTAAAAGTTAAATTCTAAATTTTTTATTGTATATATTTGAGTTTAGTTTTATTTTGTGTTTTTGTTATTTGGTTTTCTTTTTCATTTGCTTGGGTTTTATTTTTGGAAAATGTTTTAGGTATCTAGATCAGTCAAGTTACATTATTTTTCATTAGTCTTGCAAAACTTTTACTAATCTAACCTGAGTGTATGAAGGACGCAAACAATGAAGACAAATAATTTTTCCTTTTTTTGTTCGCAATGTTATTTGTTGAGTAATTGTCAGTTGACTAAAGATGCCTTGCTTGAACTTGATTGTTATAGGTCTTCCGCTTTTTCTTCTTTCCCTTGCTCCCCTTCCATGAGTTTTCATTCGACATACATTTAAAATTTTGATTTGAAATATTTTTTGAAATATCATATCTAAAAAGAAAGTTTAATCAACAAGTCTAAACGACCAAATTTTCTTGATAATGAAACCATATATCTTGATTTCTAGTCTACTAAGAGTAGATTTCCCTATGGAGTCACAATGTGTTGAATCATATTTCATCCACCTATTTTAAAGTTTGCAAAGTGTTGCAAAAATTTTAACTGATAAATAATATTTAAAATATTTAAAACTATAGTAGGTGGGATCCCCTAGGGAAGAGCACTAAAACTTTCTAGTTCTTATATGGAAAATATCTCAACATTTGGCATGGTATTGATCTATCATATGATGTTTTTCAGTCGAGTATCTCCTTGTGCATGACATCAAATAATGTTTTTTCAAGATTCATTTAATTGCATTATTAATACCATACTTGAGTAATGATTTTTCTCATGACACAAAAGTGGTATTTGGTATGATGATATGCCTCAATTTTGACACGCCTCGCCTCTTAGTAACATTAAAGGTTGCATGGATAAATTCCAACATATATGGCCAAACATACTTTACTTATCACGAAGGCATATATGGTGGAATGCTCCAATTTATGATATGCATCAACTTTGCATGGCATGAAAGTTTGGTATTAAAACTTATGAAAAATGTTTGGTATTAAGTGATGCATGGGTATGTATCTTAAAGCAAATGTTGATGTCTATGGTTTATATTTTATTTGCATTGCATGGAATATATTATCTCATAAAAAAACATAAGGTTGGTTTATATTTTATTTGCATTGCATGGAATATTTATAAAGTTGGTTTATATTTTATTTGCATTGCATGGAATATTTTATCTTAAAAAAACATAAAGTTGCAAAAGAATGTGCATAATTTTCATGGTTCATATGATGATTGACGCGCCCACTTATCACAATGGTATTAGAACTTATTCAATGGTGTTTTGATGGCATATATGGCAAAGTTTTAAAACCCAAAGCATATTTGGAAATTGGTAAAACCCTAGAATATATGAGATTATGGTTTAACTATGAGGCTGATGAGATAAGAAGGTTGAGTTGGCTATCGTGTACCCCATGCATTAATTTTGAAGGGAATTGACATTAAAGGTGTCGAACCCTCATTATACCACGTTTACAATTTGTTGAATTTCCTCATTTAGCATGCAAAGACTATGTAGAGGAGCTATGTGGATGTGTTTTGGCTCCAATTAAAAGCTACAGGTCGTTGGATAATTGTTTCAACCTTGGGACTGATATAAAACTATCATCTGGACAAGGCATGTACCCATGCAATATTTGAAAACATTAATGTAGAAAAAACTTCTTGTTAAAAGAATTAATAAGGCTTTGTAGCTAGTTTGTCAGTATGATACTTTTCTTTTCATGTCTTTCCTCTTTTATGCAAAGAAATGTTGAGTGAATTATGGTGAAATAGATAGACATGTTATTGGAACAATTGGTTGAAAATATTTATTTTTGGTTGAAAGGATTTATGTTGACAAAAATTGCATTGGGATTGTGTTTCAATTGGTTGAAAATATTTATTTTTGGTTGAAAGGATTTATGTTGACAAAAATTGCATTGGGATTGTGTTCCTGTGCAAATTCTTGATTGTTTTCACTGTCACCAATTCATTTATTCACTTTTCATGCTTATTTTAGCATTCTGGAATGGTTTGACTGCAAAATTGAAATGATAGTAAGTGAAACAGTTATGGATTAAACTCGTAATGATGATTGTTCTCTTACACTAAAATGTGACCATGGTTCAGTCCAAAATTTGTTTAAAATTCTAAGAGAAAGAATAAGTTTTAAAACCATGGTTTTAATGTGCAAAGGCATGTACTCCAGCTCGACACTCTTATCGTTTCCTTAACTGATATATTTTCTTGTGTTAAAAAAAATTGTTTCCCGAGATTTCATGTGATATAGAGGTTCATATTTGAAACGACTAATTCGTTGTTCTCCATATTCCCATGGTTATGAATTTTACATACTGTGTTTGGTATGGTTATTGTGTTAAACTCGCCCAGTTTTCTTGACTATTTTATATTATGTCTGGGTTAATCGATATGGATATATGGGTTGAAGTTTATTCTTAAAAGGAATCTTTTGTTATTCTCATATTATATTTTTTCATATGGTGGTTCCATGAACATTCCACACTCTATTTGGTATGTCGAATATCTCGTTGTGTTAAATAATTCTCAATTTTAAAATCGCCACATGAACTCTTTGATAATTTTCATCTTGGGTTTTGGTTAAATGATAGCATTTTTTTGAAAGGATGGTATAAGGTTTATTGGTGTTGTTTTTGAATATGGTAAAGAGAGTTGAAATATCCCAAATCTAGTTCATTTTATTTGAGTTTGAGATGTAGTGTGTAGATGGGAGTTATCATTTAAACAATGCTCACAAATAAAATGAGCACATAGTAACAACAGGTGTTGAGTTGAATATTTGAATAAGCTTTTAATGGATATTTTGTGTCATGTCCATTTTTTTTCACTTTCATAAATATATTTGATATTTCCATGTATCCTAAAGATAATAGTCCAGAATTTATGTTGAGTTGTTGCACATAATGGTAGAAAGATGTCCCAACTATTCAAAATTTTCATTTTACATATTTAAATTATTTGATTCCTTTTATTAAAAAAAATATAAAGGTGGTTGGGTACAAAGAGGCATAAAACAAGACTTTATGAAGAAGTTTCAAGTTGTTAAAAGAAAACGGAAGGGTGAAATATTTATGGAGAATGTGGATGGGATGTTCTCCCCTCATTTTACATGATTCCTTTTTCATTTCCCTTTGTAGACTTGATCTATCATGCTATATTCAAAACTTTATTAGTCATATTCAATAAATTTTGCAAAGTATGTTTACTTTGTTGCATGTTGTATTGTACTTTAAAGACTTTTATTGACTATTTGAAATGGAAAATAAATGAGCTTATTTAGCAAGGGAAGTAGAGAAAATAAAAAAAGAAATAGGGGAGGCAAAGGAATAAGCACAAACACATTCTGGAAAGAAGGGAGAAACAAAAAAATAAGGTTCTCGATTCATTTTGATGGATATTTGGAAGAATTCAACCAGATTGTATAGACTAACCACTTGAATTTGGGTGGGCATCCAGCCTTACCTCAATAACTAGCTCCTCCTTGTGCACCTTTGTAGCTTCACCCTAGTATTATAGACATCCATGATCCTCCCCTTCAACCTGTAAATGATGGATGACAAAATAAGATAGTGAACCCCCGTCCCACCCCCCGCCTCGCCTCCCCCCTCTAGTGTTTCACATTGGCCTATAAGCCACAGAGACCCCTCTTTACCACATGTCTCTACACATGTTATTACTTTATCCTCCTCTATAGCTCATTCCTCTCCAAGGGATAGTAAAATGTACTCTCCAAAAATTCCAAAAGACAAGGGAAAGAAGCATATCAACATCCCAAGTACATATACAATACGGTCTACTTATGCTCGGTCAAAGAAAGAACCAGTAAAAATAGATTTTGGTAGAAGATATATATCTTTCAATGATATGCATTATGAATTAAGTGATCCCGAAGGTAGAAAGGAGAGAGAGTTTAATTTTAGGAAGAAATATCCTGAACTTTTTGTGTTTCATGTCTAAGATAGTATTTATTTTGAGCATGACTTTGAGCAGACAACTGTCATATGATATTTATTTTGAGAACTTAAAATATCATATTTTTTACTAATGGGAGATACAAGTGTTTTGTTAATTATATATTATTATAATTGAGCCTTTACTAAATTATGTCTATCTGTCATATATGTTGATTATTTTATAATGGATTTACAAGGGTAAGTTTATAAGAAACAAAGTTTACAAAGAATTCTAGTGGGGCCCCACCTACTATTAGTTAAAATACATTGACTTCTATAAACATATCAGTGAGATTTTATTCCAAAACAAGTTTTACTCTCTCATAAACTAATATTTAATTAAATTTAAAAAGTAGTTGAACTACCCAACTACTTCAACGAAGATATAAAAGAAGAGGGGGGAATATAGAAGAGAGACTATTGTTAAGGTTTGCCTAAGTTCTAAGTAAGATATTCATATTTTCATTCCACTTTTGATTTTTCTTGAGAATTGAACTATCTTGTTGACAATAGGGTTATTCTAAAAGGAGAAAAGGAAAAACTAAGTGGAATTGATCTATGATATGCTCCAAGGTCGTTTATTTTCTTTGAAGTATGTTTTGAAGTATTAGAAGTTCTAATGTTATTCAGTGCTAATTAATGCAAGTTTTGTAGATTTTAACAATGATGCACTATTAATTAAAGTGATCCAAATTTGTCTTGTGTATTCAATCTTTTCCTTTTTGGAATCAATTTCCCTTGTATGTTTTTTATTACATCTTGTACTTCTAAGGATATCTTTGGTCCAGGCCCTTGCAAGGACCTGAAGAGACATTCTCAGTTGTAGCTCAAATTGGTATTTAATAAAATCCTTTGTTGATTCCTTTTTCACTATGTGAATTGTTGGAATACTATTATTTCAGACTTGTATTATTGTTTCTATTACATATTTCAACACTTTGTTTGCATTTAAAAAAAAATTGAATTCATTTTGTATCACATTATTTATTTATAAGTTGCATTATTTAGTTAAAATTTATAAATTGTTGGATCGTCGAATCTCTTTATTGGTGGCCATGCAATCGAGTTCGCACCAAAATAAATTAGAGTTGGGCATGTTGGCCCAGGATGTTATTCTTTTCCAACAACCCATTCTTCTTCCGTCGAGCAGTAAGAGAAATGGTGAATAGGAGGGCCATGTTTCTTCCTAGGTTTAGATGTTTTTTATGTTTAGTTCTTCTTTTTGTTTCATGGCTATAAGCTAGTATTTATTTTTAGCATGAATTTGAGCAGACAACTGTCATATGATATTTATTTTGAGAACTTAAAATATCATATTTTTTACTAATGGGAGATACAAGTGTTTTGTTAATTATATATTATTATAATTAAGCCTTTACTAAATTATGTCTATCTGTCATATATGTTGATTATTTTATAATGGATTTACAAGGGTAAGTTTATAAGAAACAAAGTTTACAAAGAATTCTAGTGGCGCCCCACCTACTATTAGTTAAAATACATTGACTTCTATAAACATATCCGTGAGATTTTATCCCAAAACAAGTTTTACTCTCTCATAAACTAAGATTTAATTAAATTTAAAAAGTAGTTGAACTACCCAACTACTTCAACGAAGATATAAAAGCATAGGAGGAGTTCAATGAAAGTAGGGGGGAATATAGAAGAGAGACTATTGTTAAGGTATGCCTAAGTTTTGAGTAAGATATTCATATTTTCATTCCATTCTGATTTTTCTTGAGAATTGAACTATCTTGTTGACAGTAGGGTTATTCTAAAAGGAGAAAAGGAAAAACTAAGTGGAATTGATCTATGATATGCTCCAAGGTCATTTATTTTCTTTGAAGTATGTTTTGAAGTATTAGAAGTTCGAATGTTATTCAGTGCTAATTAATGCAAGTTTTGTAGAATTTAACAATGATGCAATGTTAATTAAAGTGATCCAAATTTGTCTTGTGTATTCAATCTTTTCCTTTTTGGAATCAATTTCCCCTGTATGTTTTTTATTACATCTTGTACTTCTAAGGATATCTTTGGTCCAGGCCCTTGCAGGGACCTCAATCTCAGTTGTAACTCAAATTGGTATTTAATAAAATCCTTTGTTGATTCCTTTTTCACTATGTGAATTGTTGGAATACTATTATTTCAGACTTGTATTATTGGTTTTATTACATATTTCAACACTTTGTTTGCATTTAAAAAAAATTGAATTCATTTTGCATCACATTATTTATTTATAAGTTGCATTATTTAGTTAAAATTTATAAATTGTTGGATCGTCGAATCTCTTTATTGGTGGCCATGCAATCGAGTTCTGACCAAAAGAAATTAGAGTTGGACATGTTGGCCCAGGATGTTATTCTTTTCCAACAACCCATTCTTCTTCCGTCGAGCAGTAAGAGAAATGGTGAATAGGAGGGCCAGGTTTCTTCCTAGGTTTAGATGTTTTTTATGCTTAGTTTCTCTTTTTGTTTCATGGCTATAAGCCAATGCAACTTAGGAGTTCAATCTATTTTTACTTATACAATCTTGTTATCATATTTTTTTGGCTCTGTGAGGCAACATATACCTAAACTGGACTAGTGATGAGTTGGTTTCCTCTCATGAAAACTCATCACCAGTAGACTACATGTATATATATATATATATATATATATATATATNTATGTATGTATGTATGTATGTATGTATGTATGTATGTATGTATGTATGTATGTATGTATGTATGTATGTATGTATGTATGTATGTATGTATGTATGTATGTATGTATGTATGTATGTATATCTTCTACAAACTTGTTATCATATTTTTTGGCTCTGTGAGGCAACTTATACCTAAACTGGACTAGTGATGAGTTGGTTTCCTCTCATGAAAACTCATCACTAGTAGACTACGTGTATGTATATATATATTATAGCATTTAATTTATAGAATCTAATTGCAAAAACAAATTATAAGTTGAAAAGTAGATTTCAGATCCAGGAATTCTGTTTCTTGAGGTCTGACTAAAATTTTGAAGGGCTATAAACTAGGGCGATATTCCCACATACCTTTCCTAGCCTGACAAGATTCAAAAAATGTTTTTCTACGAAGAATCATTATTTCTTGCATCAACACCTTAGAGGTTGTAATGTCCCCCACCTCTTGATAAAGAGGTTGTGAGAGACTTAGTAGTCTAGTTGTCCCCACTAGACTATAGTCTCATGTATCTTGGGGACCAAGACACCCCAAAGCACTTACCTGAGCACAATGTTATAATTTTAAGTTGACTTTGGGAGAAAAGTGAAATGAAGAAAAGAAAAGAAAAGAACATGTGTGGAAAAGCTAGGAGTTAACCCTAGGGGTTATCTGACTCAACAAAGAATTAGATAAGGGGTATAAAAGAAAGGAAGGGTGCATCTCTCACTCATTCTGGATTAATATTGATTTTACATTTTAGGCTCTTGAGCACAAAGACTCTTTGAGGGTTTTGAGGTTACAAACCCTAGAGATCAGCTCAGTGGTGAAAGATTACACCTATCTTGATCCAAGCTTGGTCTCGGGGGTGCAATATTCCTCCCACACCATTCTATAGCAGGTTTTGGTCCTATCCATCAATAGAGAAGGAGACAGGGCGCAACTTCAGGGGTTTTCCAGTAGGGGGCGCACCATTTGGAGGAGATCCATTCAATCTAGGGAAAGGAGAAGGAGTTTAGGCAAAAGGACTTATGGGTTTTCTTTGTATGTCCCGGGGAATCCTTTATGGGCCATTGTGGAGGATATTTATCTATTATATTATTTACTGGAGCTTGGAACGATTTGGAGAGAAGGAGGTCACACTGCAAATTGAGGATTCAACTATCTGGAGGTTCAGATATTCATCATTCAGCTTGAGACTTTTCCAGGGGGTTGATTTTGACCCAATCTACAGTGCTAGTAATTTTGGTGGTTATTGGAGGTCTTGAG
>ML777051.1:495391-545351 GCA_009831015.1 Picea engelmannii | reverse complement strand
TGGGAAACCCTCATGGGGGAGAAAACCCAACAAAACTTCCTTAATAAAGATAGCCAATACAATGCCAAGGTAATAAACCAAAACACTAGAGAATATCAAAAACTAAGCAATGCGCCTCTCTCTTCCTTCTTCTTCCAAATGCAGCTCTTCAAACTTGTGCACTTGATGAGTGAATGAGTGAGTGAGATAATGAGGAGTTGGTTTCCTTTATTTATACAAACTGTCAGGTGATGGAAAGGTGTCTCTTCACTGGGCAGGGATGACTTGTCTTCTTAGTGGTTAAAACCACTTTAATTAGGCTTGGGGGCCGACTTCTTAATTTGCATAATACAATTAGGGTTTGACCAAACCGCAAAAGCAGATTTGGTCAATTACAATGTCCAACATGATCAATCCACAAAAGGGGATTGATCTAATGAATAATGATTCAATAAATAAATAGAATACTCTTTGTAGTTACCATATTTCAACACTACCCCTTAACAAGAAGGGTATTCTACAACACCATCAGGAGAGAGAGATGGAAAAAACATCAGAAACATCTAGAACATTGACTGACATATCTATAAATCATCGAAAGTTTTTCTCATCCTCATCATTCACAGCATGGAGCTGGAGTAGCATCATCATCCTCATTAGCATGAGGCTAAAGTAACATCATCATCATATTTAGCGTGAGGTTAAAGTAATATCATCAACATATTTATCATGAGGCTAAAGTAACATCATCATCTTCAGTAATAAAGCTAAAATAACGTCATCATCATCACCTTCAGCAAGAAGCTGAAGTGGCATCATCATCATCATCTTCAGCAAGAAGATGAAGTGGAATCATCATCATATGCATCAACATGGACTAGTATAAAACTAACACATCGTCATCATAAATAAAATCACAAGGCTGATACAATAGCAATATCACAGCATGAAGACTGGAGCATCATCAACATCATCACTAGGCTGGAAATATTTAGCATGAAGATGGCATCTCAACAACATCATCATGAAGCTGGAAATCTTCAGCACAAGGCTGGAATATCAACAACATCAACACAAAGCTGGACATCTTCAGCACGAGGCTAGCATCACAACAACATCAGCATGAAGCTGTAAATCTTTAGCACGAGGTTGGAATCAACATCAACACGAAGCTGGAAATATCCAACACAATTTTGGCATCAACATTTTTTTTTACTCTGACAGATCCAAAGGATCTTCCCAGGAATCAAAAGATTCCCTAGAACATAAAATCCTAACGGAGCTACCACTACTAACCAAATCTATAATATACATGCACAAGTACTCTGACAACCTGCCCTTACACACCTTCGGGATCTGTCCAGGGATGATCAATCCCCTAGGATATAAAATCCTAACTAAGCTACCTGCTATTGGTCAGGATACCATAGTATCATCATCACTACTCCCCCTTTCAAGGGAGGTCCTTTCGGACTATACCAAGCTTGTCTCGAAAGTTCTCAAACTTTACACGAGACAAAGGCTTGGTCAACACATTTGCAACATGTTCATCTCTGCTAACATATTGGAGCTTTATAGCTCCTCTCTGTATCATATCATGAATGAAGTGATATCGGATCTTTATGTGCTTCGACTAATCATGGAACACATCATTTTTATACAACTCTAGTTATCACATAAAATCATGATGGCTTCCATATCCAAATCAAATAGATTTGTCAACAACACCTAAAGCCATATGGATTCATAACTAGCGGAACATGCAACAACGTATTATGCTTATGTCATGTTGGGAGCAATACTGGATTGCTTCCTACTCTGCCATGAAGTCATGGTTGCCCCAGACTGAAACAACATCATGAAGTTCTCTTTCTATAAGAAACACTTCCAGCTCAATCTGAATCAGTATATTCATACAATCTAAAGTCATGATCTCTAGTATAACAGAGACCAAAATCCAATGTACCCTTAAGGTATCTCATCACATGTTTTATAGCTACAAGGTGAACATGTTTGGTCTCTACCAGATACTAACTCAAAAGGTGTTCACATCAAAACATATGTTTGTTCTATTATTCATTAGATACATCAACGAACCAATAATAAGTATGTTCGGAGTAGCATCAACCAATTCTGATGCAATATCTACCAAGAGCTTCAACTTCGTTTCCATGGGTGTGTTCATTGATTTACATTTCAACATGTCAAACCTCTTCATTTTTTCAACTGCATACTTCCCTTGGTTAAGGAAGATATTCTCTAGGCTTTTTCAAACTTCAAGACTTTAGAGATAATGCATTAGGTTTTTCATCAAAATCTATAGTGAGCTTCTTCTGCAATCTGTGATGAGATTTTATTCATCTTGTCAAGAATACATCATCTACATATAGTAGCAACATCACTGGCTCATCATTCATAACCTTGAGGTAAATGCTAGAATCAACTTTACTCTTGGTAAAGCCCAAGCTCATCAGGAAACTGTCAATTCTTCCATACCAAGCTCTAGGAGCTTGCTTCAACATGTACAAAGTCCCTTCAACCGACAGACATGAGTCTTTCTATATTCAATCTTCAAATCATATTGTACCATCCTAGTACACTTGATTCAACTTCAACATAATGTGCACAATCATGTGTTAGATTTATCTGCTTTCTACAAAGCATTATCTGCCTCACTGTCTGGGAGTATGTCCTCTACTCTCTCTGCAACTGTTCCTCTAGAAGTGGGACTCTGCACCTGCAGTTTCTCTTAAGTTGAGAATGGTTGCTCCATTATCACTGTGACTATTGAAATCTGAAAGTAATTCCCCTTACTTCATCATGGCAACAAATTCATCTGAAACTGAGAGTGGTAGAATAATTTATACTGAAGGTAGCTCTTATTATTTCATGGAGGTAACTATGTCTTTTATTGTATCCATGCCTACATGACCCAACTAATGTATGGCACCAACTGCCACTCAATTTTAAATATGGGGATTTCTCCCCCTGCATCTCATACTATATATGAATCATGGTTGTTTTGGTTGTTTTCATGAATACTTGAACTATTTCTTCAATTTCTAGAGTAAGTGTCTCGTCATAGTCTTCTCCCTCTTGTTGGGAGAATCCTCTAAACACAAATCCATCTTTGTACATCTGCAACATGCTTGATCTGTTAGATCAATATTGGAAGTCAATACTAACTTCTCTTCTAGTCTCACAGAAAAATCCATATCCTAGTCTTTCTGACTAGCTTCCTTTTCTTTCACTGAAACAAGGCAATCTTCCCAAGAGATTTCATATATCCTAGAATTTTTTGAAGCTACAGTATAGTCTTCTCATGGCATATGTCTCCTAGTCCTGGAAGTTGTCTCTTCATCTGATCCTTTATGAAATCAGGCTTACTCTCGATTTATTCTAAGTCTACAAGGACTTCATCATCTCTTATGGGGTATACTTAGTGTTGAATACCAATTCTAAATATAAAAATTTGAGTTAGAATTCAAGTGAATTTTGCTTCCTGTCAAGGTGGATTCATTATCCTTTGAACAAGTCTACTGTGAGTTCTTGTTCTAATGTTCAGTCATCTTTGGAGACTTATGCTCCTTACAATCAATCTCCATGTGAGATACTCTCGATCTTAAAAGATTGTTTCTTCTTCATCTTCTTTGGTACATGGATGTATATGTTCATGTACATAGTCTGCTTCATGTCTCATCTAATTTGTTTCCTTCTGCAACCTTCACTATAGATTCATCTGGGTTATCACCTGTGACATGAAACAAGGTCAACAAAACAACAAGCAAGAATAATACTCTCTTGATAATAGTAAATAAAACAATAGCACGAATAATCATCACAGTGGCTCCTTTAGAGCTATCACTTGTGACCTTCCTGAAACAAGGATCAAAAGTAAGAAATAAAATACTAAATGAGATCAACACTCTTCTAGTGTTCTTGATCAAACATTCCTCCATGGTAACCTGGAACCAACACAAGAAGTTTCTCCTAGAGGAGATGTTAGTTGTATTTGGTAAATGATTGCATTAAGCATTTATCTCAATATTCTCACATGCTACCAATTATAATACTTTTCAAAGACTTCTACCTCAACTATGGTGTTTTACTTGTAATGAAGTAGTTATCAACTTGTCATGTGCAACTTTGAATCTTATCAACATAATCAATCAAACCTAGAACCTGGAGTCTTGTCCTCAAGAATGAGTGTGTTGCTTTTCTTCCAAGTCTCCTTCACTAAAGATAACGAGTGCTTTATTCAACATGTATTTTGTACTAATACAATATTTTATCTTGACAAAAAGTTGGGTTAGAGAATAAACTCTATGATCTCAACTTTAATCAACCTAATACGTTGACTTTAATAGCTTCAATATGCAAAATAATGTCAGAACAAATAGATGCATATTAGAATAATCAAACCTGGGTTGCATTATTCCTTTGAATGTGTTGGATATGGGATCCTTCTGGATCTATGATAGGAGATCATTTCTCCTACAAGTACCCCTTAGAATAATATATTTGAAACATATGTAAGTACATACCTCTGATAGTATCGATGGGTGGTGGTACTATCCAGTAGCAGCGATGATAGGTAACAAACCTTCAAAACTTCAAAGGTGTTTCAAATTTAAGGTTGGCCAACACTTTACAAAATCTTTCACTGCAACTTATACTACAACTGGTACTTTAACTGTAACTTAGGGTTTTATGAGAAAACCCTAATTTTTCAAACTTCAAATTTTGAAATTCTGATCTAGGGACTAGATGCGCTCGGCTAAGGCAAGTTTGTTGGAGCTGTTAGATTTCAAAAATTCCAATGTTTTCCCCTTGAAACTTGACCTGCGGAAATCTAGACTGGTAGTTCTGGTACTGGTTCTGGTTTCCTGGTTTTCTAGTACTTCTGGTTTTTTGGTACTAGTCAAAAACTAGGGTTTGACTTTCTGGAGGCTCTGTCCACTAAAAAGGTGCACTCAAGATGCCAAAAGATTCACTAGGGTAGGGTGTACGTTTCTAGATGATTTTTAGGCAAAACTTCCTCCCCAACAAAAATCCCTAATATTCTTGTACGACAACAACGACGTTTTTCTTTATCCAGTGAAAGATGCTCTCTTATGTTTAGCTCTGATACCATGTTAATTTTTGAGCTATTATTAGGTTTCTTTTCAATTTACTAGATAATCATAGCATATGTAGGATCACTGAGAGAAACACAATCACAAGATTCACAACATTTATCCTGGGAAACCCTCATGGGGGAGAAAACCCAGCAAAACTTCCTTAATATAGATAGCCAATACAATGCCAAGGAAATAAACCAAAACACTAGAGAATATATAACACTGAGCAATGCACCTTTCTCTTCCTTCTTCTTCCAACTGCAGCTCTCCAAACGTGTGCACTTGATGAGTGAGAATGAGTGAGTGAGATAATGAGGTGTTGGCTTCCTTTAATTATACAAACTAGCAGGTTTTGGAAAGGTGTCTCTTCACTGGGTAGGGCCAACTTGTCTTCTTAGTGGTTAAAACCACTTTAATTAGGCATGGGGAGAGACTTCTTAATTTGCATAATACAATTAGGGTTTGACCAATCCGCAAAAGGGGATTTGGTCAATTACAATGCCTGACATGATCAATCCACAAAAGGGGATTGATCTAATGAATAATGACTCAATAAATAAATAGAATACTCTTTGMAATTACAATATTTCAACATTGATATCCTTCCCATATGTTCGGTCCYGACTATCAACTGTACCCCCCCAGAGGCTGACTACGAGTTGTTAACCATAGTGGCCTTTCCTAGGTACCTATAGAGGTGACTGTGGGGGGGTTCTCATGGTACCTAGGGAAGACGTCGTATCACACTATCAATACCCTTGGAGGGTGATCCTGTGAAAATGAGGGTTTCTTGCACCGAGAAGGGTTGTTATGTGGAGGTATGGGTAACTACTTCTCACTTCTTCGATGGAGGATTGATATCATGTCTTCGGAAGATCCTTAAATCTATTGTTGCTTGGTTGATTGATTTTAGTTTTCATAGGAGTGTGTTTCGTTGTTTTCCATAGTCAGTCTTAGGATCATAATTTTCACAGTATACAAGGTATGGAACCTAACACTTAGGAACCTCAACATAATATTTCTTACAACGTAGTGATCACAGATCACACTTCTGAAACTGGGAGCGTCGCTCCTGGAAGTGGCCATCGTGTTGAAGAACCGGTCCCAAACTTTGTAGAAATCTTGGCATATTTTGTGAATACTCCATTTGTTGATCCACTTGGCCAACCACTCTTTGATCCACCATCCATGAGATATGTTGATTCCTTTTCTTCTTACTTTTTACTACATGGTTCAACCACTACACCATCCTTTGGCATGAACCCACCGATTTTTGGTTTTCCTGAAGGACTTGGGAATTCATCTTTTTCCACAACTCTCGTAGTTGATACTGTTGGTTCTTATTTTTTATCAGAAACATCAGTGACCCAGGTAACCTTGACTCAACCACCTACACATTCACCTCCTGTTGCACATGAGTAAGGTAATATTCTTGCTTCATTTTCTCCACACATGCACACGCCAAGTGCTTTACTTGGTCGTTCCATAGTTCAAATGGTCAGCAGTAAAGTCGTTCATACAACCACGGTTACACAAGGTACTCAACCTCCATATCACACATCACATATTAGTACTCCCTACATTGGAGGTCAATCTTCAATGGGAGGCCAACCTTCAGTTGGGGGGAAACCTTCAATTGCAGGGAAATTTTTTACTGGGGGGAAACCTACATGGTTGCAACATCAACAAGCATGGGGGAAAACCACTCCTGCAAGTCCTTCTATGCATACTACCAATTGTCTGCATCCTAGACATCCATATCCAATATTTGCGAATCCTTTATGGGCTCAACCCAATTTGGCAGGCATTCATCCGCATGGAACTATGTCGTATCAATTCGTTAACCCCATGATTCCAACACAATAGTCCCTTCCATCGCCATACATAGGGGGACCAACAGGTCAACCACAATACGTAGGAGGTCCATTTATTCAATCACGGTACACGGGTGGACAAACAGGACAACCACCTTACATAGTTGGACAACCCAGACAACCACCTTATATGGGAGGACCATATAGTTTGGTCATCTCAACACAACCTGGATACAGTCCTACTAGTGTTCCCACACAATATGGTTATCACTAGTATCAACAACCTAACTGACAACTACCATTCTTGGCTACGATATATCTGCCAAATATGTCATGTTTAACAAATGATCCCATTCTTCATGCCCTGTTTTGGCCCGCCATCCTCGCCAAATTATCGTCCGACATTCCGAAATTTGACGGAAAACTTGGAGAAGATCCTAACAATCATGTTATGAATTTCCACTTATGGTGTTCTTCCAACTCTTTTATGGGCGATTCCATTTGTCTTAGACTTTTTCAGAGAACACTTATAGGTGCGGTAGCAAAATGGTACATTGAACTGCCACATAACTCTTTTGTAAAATTTAACTCTCTTACCATGGCTTTCCTGACGCGTTTTCAGTTTCCTATATGGTATGAGACCAGTACATAAATGTTTACCTCTCTCCCACAATCCTCTTCCAACCACATCTCTGATCATATTCATGAGTGGAGATGACATAGATAGTTGATTAAAGCTTCAATTCCAGACCAACTCCTTGTAGATTGGCTTACAAAGTCACTCTTGCCTCCCATCGCCCGTGATGTTTCTATGGGAAACGTAGTTAATGAGGAGCAGGCTATCAACCATGCATAGTATTTGGACTTGGTTTACTCCTAGTCCATCACAATTTATGATCTGATCCCTAATGCTCCTTGTTCGTCGAATGATCCGTCAAGATTGGCTTTGGAACCTAGTTATGTTCCAAACACCTCAACTACTTCCGCTCCTGCTCAAACCTCCAAGGTGAATGCAGTCCAATCCACTTCATCTCAGCAACCAGGACGTAAGAATAAAAACAAGGGAAAATCCAAAAAACCTTTTAATGAGAAGGATAATCCTAAGTCTATTGATACTCAATCGACAAGGAAACCTAAATCTCCTTGTATGATTTGTGAGGAAGACCACTACACAAAATATTTCCTTCATCATGAGGTTGTCTCTAAATATTTGATGGGTACCTCCCAACCAGTTCAACAACAACATATGGTTGCACAAAACCCTATCCCTCTGCAAGAAGGCGACCCAGGTCATTCCCACCATGGGGATGCTTCCATGAGTGCCTCTGAGGTTTACATGTTTAAGACTAATAATGTCACAACTCATGCAAATACTTATGACACTCCTCTAGGTGATCAAACTAAAGGGAAGGTTTTTGACAATCCTTCTAACTCTACTCCTCCTCCATATTCCAATCTTCTTCAGATAGAGAAGTTGATTTCTGACACCACATTGCGATCGCCCAAGAGCGTAATTCGAAAAGCGACATTTAATCCAAATTCCCACGCTACCCAAAACTACAACATAGTTGAATATTTGGCACAAGCGCCTTGTGCTATGTCAACCCTAGAAGTTCTACAGCACTGTCCAAGTCAACGTAGAACCCTATTGTCAGCCATTAGAGCCATGGATCATGAGAAGTCAAACCTGATTACGTTTAATTTGGATTACTTTACGGAGAAATTCTCCCACCACTTACCATTCCAAATTCAAGTTTTGGTTGGGGAAAGAACATCCATCATATTGTTTTGGATGAGGGAGCCTCCACCTGTGTCATGTATTTTCTTTGTTAGAGAGCCTTTGGTTCTCCTACACTTACTCTGTCCCCTACCACCCTGAAAGCATTTGATGGACATAGTTTCCAACCTCACGGACTCTTGCAATCTTTCGTTGTGACTTTGAAGGGTAAGATTGTTTCGGTTGATATCAAAGTAATCGACATGCCCCTGGATTATAATTTATTACTTGGTCGTAGTCGGTTCTATGCAATGATTTTCATCACATCTTTGGTTTTTCGTATCTTACGATTTCCCCATCAAGGAAAGATTATCACTTTTGACCAACTTGAGTATACAACTCCAGATCTCAACAATGTCATAGAAAATAATGTCCCTTTTCTAGGACAGGACAATTTTCAGAGTGTAGGTGTAGGTCTTCTCAAGTATTCCTCACTCATGGGGGTTTTTCCTTTGCTTTCTCCTCCCACGGCACATGTTTCCACCTTAAACATGATTTCGACTCAGGTACGACAATCCTTCGATTCATCTCCTTCTTTGGTAGTACATGGTATCGATGAGCATAGTTCATTGTTTTTGTCAAGCTCGTTAAAAAATGAAACAGACCCCCCTCCATTATAATCGATTCTCACTCTGGATCAACTACTTGAACCTTCTTTTCCTCTGCCTAGTGAAAATCTTTCCATTAGTAACCAAAAACCTAAACGAGGAAAGAAGAAGAGTCGGAGTAGGAAACGACGCTTAGGGGGCAGGTCTCTAACCTCTGGACATCATGCTGGAGCAAAACCACTAACTTTTTCCAAAGAAACTGGGGGCAAACTACCTCTAGAGAGACATGCTTCTAGGAGTGATCCTCATTCGAAGGTCATTCCCATCGTGACACATTAGACTTTTTCTAGAACGAGCTTAGCCTTTGTTCTTTCTCGTGCTCATAAATACATGAGAATAAGTTACCGATCTTAGTCTTTGTCCCTTCTCATGCTCGTAAATACGTGAGAATAGGTTATCGGGTACACGTTTATCTCTTTTTCGGACTCATAAAATCTATACGAAAAATGAACTCTTTGGAGTCTCCTTTAAGCTCTTTTTATACTCTCTAAATATGAAAAAAATGTCAAGTGATCTTGCTTCCTTTCACACTCATTAAAAGGTTTGAAAGGATGTCTTTCGAGTGATAGTTTATCTCTTTTTCGGCTTCACGAGACTAATTACGAAAAAGTAACACTCTAATCAAGCATGATTAGAAGAGTTCTCCCATGTATTGTTGTACACTTTTTTCGGGCTTGGGAGATTGAATTTACGAAAAATTCATCCATGGAGTCACCTTTAAGTTATTTTCAGACTCTCTAAACATGAAAAACCACCAAGTTTTCCTTCTCTAGACTCGTTAAACTACACATTGAAGGACCCATATGGGAACAAACCCTTACTTCTTCCAATTTGTTAAATAAAGGAAGAGGAACTTACTGAAGGTGAGTTATATTGAGCATGTGTTACCCTCCTCGAGCTCGTTAAATTAAAAAGAGGTACTCATCTATCTACGTGGGGGGGGAATTGAAGGAAGTGGGTCACATTTTTGGGAATCCTTTATGGCCGCTACTATCACCCTTGAACATGGCACCTGTTTACATCTTGTCTTATAGTTGGATAATCCGCTTGTCTCTGAGTCATAAAAAATCCATGTGTCACCATACTTTTTTGTCCAATCGAAGAGTGTTCTTATTGTTGTCACATTAAATTCTTGGTACTTGTTGAGTGAATGCTTCCAAGTCAGTTGTCATGCCTCATCATGTTCAAGGGAAGTTTCACTTCAAACCATCCATCTGCAGTATTGCAAGTTTCCATTTCCTGTGTCAGTCCATACTCATTATATTCACCATATTACATCACTTTCATGTGCCAATTTCGTGTCAATGATGGGGGATACATCAAGGACCTCCTTTGATGAGTTTTTTCTTCTTGACTTCAACACATTATCCGGTAATTAGACTTAGAAACTAGTTAGTACATTAGGACATGCATTCTTCAATGATAGGTCTATTCGCTTCTGACAATAGGTTTAAATCATTGACCTATGATCGTATGATTCCATGAATGTTCGACCCCAACTCGTTTATTCACATTCGTTGGAATGTACTAGGGTACCTTGGGATTCATTGACATCAATGGTGATTTCCCTCACACTTGTTAACGGTTTACCTTAATGATCGGTAATCAAGTGGTTTCTACCATGTTCGACATCAAATAATCTATTCACATGGATAGATTCGTACCACATCGGGATTGGGACAAACACCATGGGTTGAGCGTTCTCTCTATTGTATGGTTTTTTTGGGCTACGAAGGAGTTCATTTGAGCATGCAGATATATATATTGTCAAATAGATCCACATTGTATTGGTCCATGGCTATGTTTTATCATCTCGTAGCTCCATTATGTATTTTTTATGGCTACGATCAGTTCATGCCATGGAGGTATGGATCCACATTGTATCTCTAGTGGCCATATCCTTAGTCAGTATTTTTCGTCGATCTGCAGTGTATTGGTCGATATTCGTGCTTTGATTCATCTTATATTCCGAGCATACTTCCTCGGAAATAGAACATATATTAATAATGTTTGATGATTGTTTACAGCTTCTTCCACGTTCTCCAACTCCACGCCCTTGCATTGAAAAATCTGTAAAGTGTTTCGGACATCAATTTCTCTTCTGACCTCGTACTTTAGGGGGAATCTGTTACACACCAAAATTCCACACTTAAGTACCTCACCCTAAGTGTCGCAAGTGTCGTAAGAGTTTCATATGCACCTTTCTAAGTGTCGCATACACCTTGACACCATGAATTAACATATGTCACAATCCTTAGTCAATGTGGAGGAGAAATATATTATATGAAGTTCAAAATACTATGTGCACATGAATTATTTATTAATATTCATAAAAAGGAAATTAATTTAGTGTGAGAATCCACCTCACATTTAGTTTCTTAATCAAAAGAAGAGGTTGATAATCTCGTGGATGGTTGAGATATTTTCTCAAACTAAAATCTTAATTGGATCAAGCTTGCGGATAGGAGCATCTAGGACAAATGTTGTAAATAGAGTACATCCTAATTTATGGTCTCCTCTCTTTTTCGATAATAAAAATGATTTGATAAGAATAGTAGTGTCCAAATGATTGTTTATATCTTGGTATAGGGTTCAATAATCCAAGGGAAAGTTCACCTGTCGGTAGGGAAATATTTATGCAACAACGAGCCTTACTTTTTTGGCACTAGGGGTATGTATTTGAATAGATAGACTCTAGATTTTAACCCAAAGAATGATGTATCATTTTCAGTACCAGTATAGGCTCGTTTGAGTAACACCCCTAGGTCGAACCCCAATTGTAAATGTACATATTTTTTATAGGCTGGTGAGCCAGGATGTTTTGGGCCACAGTGCCTTGTATATATGTTTTGAGGCCAAAGTGACTATATGGTTATTAGGCTAGAGAGCCCAAATGTTGAAAGTCCAAAGAGCCTATCATTGTAATACGTAATCACACTCAGATTATTAATAAAAATGCATCACTATTGTAGACCAACCAGACAAAAAAAGTACGGGGCGCTAAAACTCCACACTAGAGGAAAGGGGGCTAAGAGTCTAGGAAGAGGGCCTAAGCCAAGGGAATATTCTAATAATATTTCCTAAAATCTAATTTATGGGATATATATATATATCCTAAGATCCTAAAGTTGAGGAATGTATCACCAAGTGTCAAGTGGAGAACATGCAAATATATTTTGGGAACTTAGTGTATTTTCCTATCATTCTAACCATTCTATCATCATTCTCATTCCTCTCATGTTCACTCTTGCCATGCATAGTTTCACCTGTACTTGGGAAACTTTGGATTTGATTGTAACTAGTAAATCTGGGTAGTTTGTGTTGAAGAAGAAGGTTGTCAGGCATGTGTGGATACTGAAGAAAATTTTTGTCAGTCCTGTGAGCATTCTCTCTGAGTGAGAGAACTGCTAGGAATTGTTTTTCATGTGTGCCAAGAAGTAGCTACAGAGCTCTCATAATTTCTATCTATCTTGTTGTTAAAGCCCCGAAAGGAAAGTGGGGCAGCCAAAGGATTCTTGAGTAGAGAAGGGGTACACTTCCTAGGGTGGGACAAGTTGTGGGAAATGAAAGGTTGTAGGATAATTGTTGAATTTGACAACTTGAACTGAGCTTAATTTGACAATATATTAGACCTTATTCTGGCTTAGGAAGCCTTGGCCCTGGTGGATTTTAACCCCAGCTCAAGGATGATCTGTTGTTGAGAGTTTATGAGCAACAGTCTATGGTGGGGAGGAACATATGAGGTATGCACGTAGTTGGTGATTTACCATTAAAATATAAGTGTATTTTTATATGTTGACATGTTATTTATTGTGTGCAATATTTTGTTGAGTAATATGTATAAATTTATGTTAATTCTATATGCTTTAAATGTATATGTTTATGCATGAATTTTATGTTATTTTCATTACATATTTGTTTCATATGCAAAGTATGTTATCAATTAAATGGAATCAAAGTTGGAAAATAAATTGTGTGTGGCATGGTCCAACCTTGGGCTAGGGATTCTACATTGTGGTATCAAAGTTCTAGGTTCAATACTAAGCCTGCATGGGGCTGTAGAACAACACACAGAAGTTGTTTTGCAAAAAGTAAATCTTAGATGATGACTACAATGTGTTTGTTAAAATTACTCCTATGAAATTTGGAGAAACTCATGGGGAATTTATGAGAATTGAACCTAGGGATTAGAAATTTCCCAATTTTTAATCTCTATCTGACCAAATTCGAGCCTATAATTGGTCGAAATTGGAGCTACAGTGAAGTCATGGCGAAATTGGGTAAAAATCCCCAATTCATGAATGAATTTGAATGAAATATATGCCCATAAATGTCAATGTGTGGTAGTAATTGGTTGTTTGCAGGGCTGAAATTGGTCGCATCAAGATTAATTGCATAGTTTCATGGCAACTTGTGCGGAAAAAATGGAAATTATACAAATATGGAAAAATTTGAAATTTGAGAAAAAATGAGTATTTTTTCATACATGACATCAACATGACATGGAAGCCATGTGGAGGTGAATTTTAGAATGTGCTTGTTTTACCATAGACAATATCACTATTGTCACCCAACCATAGGCCGAAGCCACCCTCCAAGCACCTTGACCTTGATAGAGAGAAGAATCTTGGTAGCAATCCAATAGCCAAGCAAGGCTAATGCACCAAGAAAGGCTAATGCACCAAGCAAGAAGTAATTAAAGCTGATCAAAGAGTCCAACCCGAAAAGATAGAAGCAATAGACTTCAGAACTGGTGCCATCAACTTCTCCAAAACTTGCGCATAAGATTTCCAGACTGCAGTGCGCACAAGTGCCTCTCTACAATTCTGAGAAGTGTGTGTCAAATGAAGACTAGTGCCATGTATTTATACTAATCCTGGCAAACTGCCTAGGCCGACTTCTCATTCTGGGTACTAATTAATTCGTATTAATTATCTCTCTCAGCCGACATCTCTTCTAGGGTTACGCTCACTTTTCTTTCTTCCAGAATATTCTAATCTTGTCGAAGGTCACAATGGAGGTTGATACCTCCCAAAGCTACCATAATATCAACACTCCCTCCTAGCTAGGGAGGTATAACCGATAATGGTCTTGAGCACAAACAGACCATTCAACTGGTAGCATCACGAACATCGTCATTATTATCCAACTAGATAATCTCCATGACAATTGGTACAATGTCAACTGATAGAACACAACTATGTTTATCCATAGTAGTACACAACTACTCAAACCACGACACATAGTCACAAACAGTGGAACATATCCACCGCAGTAGCATATCTCTATTGTCTGGAGACATGTAGTCTCCATAACAATCATCTGATATCAACCTGCACAGAAAATATTGTTATGATATAAACTGAATCATCTAGGCCATTCTTTCACTCACATCTGTGAGCTCTGAAAGAGAATCTTCCCTCAGAGTGGAACACCAATGATGGGCTATCTGGACTATCATTCTCAAGCAAGGAAGAATAATTGTCCTGATTTATGAGCCTGGACCATTCCCCACCCTGGGCCATTCCTCCGCCACTAAACAAAGTGCAACCTGGAGAGAATGAGTCTGCCCTAGGGAATGCATGTCCCTGGTTGTTGAACCTGGACCATTCCCCGCCCTGGGCCACTCCTCTGGCACTAAAAAAAGTGCAACCTAGAGATAATGAATCTGCCCTAAGGAATAATTGTTCGGACCATTTCCTAAGGAAATGACTGTCCTGCACCAACCTACAAAACAGACCATTCTTCAAAATTGCTCACAATTGTGAGCTTCGAAAGAATGATTGTTCAGCGAGGTGGGCCAGTCTTCTTGAGTAACCCTCAAGAAGAGAGACATCCCTAGACCATTCCCCATGTTAACCACAATGGGAAATCGTTGTCTATGGTACATCATCAATCCATCAAACCATTTTCATTACGAAAATGACCATTCGATCTGGACCATTTTTCGAACTGGAAAATGCTTGTCCATCAGAAATCTCAAACCACTTTTTGAATTGGAAAGGAGCTGCCCAAGATGGATCATTTTCAAACTTGAAAATGACTATCCTCAATTCAATAATATGTCAGTGCTCCCTCCCAACTTGGAGAGTCATTTCTTCCCTTTCAACTAAGGGAGTTATTTCCATGATCCCCAATTTGCCTTGGAAATGCAAACTTTATTCTGGACAGAGGCTTTGTCAAGATATATGTTGTATGCTCATCTGTGGGGATATACTGGAGATTTACTTCTCCTTCCTGGACTTTGTTTCGAATAAAGTAGTATTTGATCTCAATATGTTTCGACAGATCATGAAACACTGGGTGTTCTGATAGCCTTATACAACTTTGATTGTCACAGTGCATTATGGTCGAATCTGGAACCTGATCAAATAAATCAAAGATTATCTTTCTCATCCATATTGCTTCTATGCATGCCTCACATGTCGCGATATGTTTTGTTTCTGATGTGATGAGTGCGACAAACTTTTGTTTCCTACTGCCCCAAGATATCATAGCGGAGCCCAAGCTAAAACACATCCCTGAAGTACTCTTTTGGTCTTCTGCACTTCCTGCCCAATCTGAATCTGTGAATCCATGAAGTTGTATATCATTGGATGTGGTATATCTTAAACCATAGTTTAGTGTTTCACGAGTATATCTTAGAACATGCTTTGCATTTGTTCAATTCTCATGTCCAATGCTCATGTCTAGGTTCCACCTGGAACTAACTTAGTGTGTTCACGGCAAAGAAAATGTCTGGTCGAGTATTTACCAAATACATCAATGACCCAATCAATTGTCGATATAGTGATGGATCTACTAGATCAGAGTTTGAATCTCTTGCTTTCTTATATCTGTAGTCATAAGAATGTCCATGGATTTGCAATCCATAATTCCAAACTTCTGAAGAATATGTATTGCATACTTTCCTTGTCCAAGGAATACTTCACCACACTTCTGCCATACTTCTAGTCCCAAGTAATAATGCATGAGACCAATATCTTTCATATCAAACTCAGAAGCTAGTTCCTTTTTGCACTGGATGATGAGAGACTCTTCACCTATTAGGAATAGATTGTCAACATATAGTAGTAGAATGTTAAGGTCCTAACCCGCACATAGGTAGATCAATGTATTCAGATGTAATAAAGGTCAATATTAATAAGACCTTGCAATAAAATAGAATAAGGCGGATGTAAGAAGACCTAATAGAAGCTTTTGCTTCTAGAAGGATCTTCCTCTAGATGCTTCTCTTAATAGACATAGTTAGTATAAATAAGGGTCGAGGGTATGAAAAACCCTAGCTTGGATATTATTGTAACAGAGTGTTGCTCGACTGGTGGTTGCCCCATCGAAGAGGTCTGTGAACATTGCTATCTGATTTAAAGTGCTATTTATGTTGCTATTTCGTATATCATTTCTGTGTATTGTGAAGATTATGTTGGATATTTTACTGTTATTCTGTCATTTCTAGCATTTCATTTATGTTCTGCATATTTTATATATCTGGTATCTTACATAGAATCACAGATGCATTGTTCACAACTTTGTAGTAAAGATTTGGATTTGCATGACTTTTGGAGAAATCGAGTCTCGTTAGATAGTTGTTGATTCTGGCATACCAAGCTCTTGGAGCTTGCTTGAGGCCATACAAGGATTTATTTAGTCTGCAAATATGAGTGTCTCTGGAATGTACTTCAAACCCTTAAGGTTGTTCAATATATACTTCTTCTTTGATTGCTCCATTGAGGAAAGTTTTTTTTACATCCATCTGATGTAAACTCCATCCCATGGAAGCGACAAGAGATATGATAGCTCTAATGGAAGTATATCTAGCAACAGGAGAAAATGTTTTGTCATAGTCTTCTCCCTCCTTCTGGGAGAACCCTCTAGCTACGAACCTTGCTTTATATTTATCCACGCTTTCGTCTGCTACATGTTTGATATTATATACCCATTTTGAAGTTACTACTGATTTTTCTTTAGGTCTAGGCACAATTTCCCATACATCATTTTTCATGATGGATTGGTGTTCTTCCGTCATAGCTTCTTTCCACTGTTTCTTCTGAATTGTCTCTTCAAATGTGGTAGGTTCTTCATCTAGAATATTTATCATACATGTTGCATAGCTTGAGAATCTTTTGGGCTTCTTACTTTTTCTAAAAGTCCCATCTGGGGCCTTGAGTCTTTTTGCTTCTTGTAAGGTATACTCAAGCCAAGCTGGTCATTTCTTGGTCTTAGGTACAGTGTCTGAATCAATGGTTTCACATAGTTGCATCAGATGATCAAGTTGTTCCTTTTCGTCATTCTGGTTTTTTGTGCTTTCTTCAATAGGATCTTCGTACTCTTCTTCTTCTATAGTTTCTTCTATGGATTTCTTGAAATCCATCTTTTCATTGAAAGTCACGTCTCTGTTGACTTCAATCTTATGTTGTTCCGGGACATAGATTCTATAAGCTTTGGATGATTTGCTATATCCAGTGAATATGCCCTTATTTCCTAAGGGTTCTAATTCATTCCTTTTGTCCTTGGGAATGTGAGAGTAAACAAGACATCCAAAGATTCTTAGGTTTTCCACATTAGGTTTCTTACCTGAGAAGGTTTCTTCTGGAATCATATCCTTCAATATACAGTGAGGACTTTTGCTCTGGATATATATTGTTGTCATGGATGCTTTTCCCCATAAGAGCATGGATAAACCTTGATCGTTTAGTAGTGCCTTCACGGTTTCTTCAATAGATATGTTATTCCTTTCTACTACACCATTTTGTTAAGGTATATGAGGAACAGTCAGCTCCCTCCTAATCCCTGTTGATTTACAGAATGCAACGAATTCCTTTGATGTTTATTCTCCTCCATTATCTATTCTTAAGGTCTTGATTTTCTTGTTCGTGAGATTCTCTATCTCTACTTTGAATTCTTGAAACTTGTTGAATACTTCGTCCTTTGTCTTCAGAAGATATAACCAAGTCTTTCTTGAATAATCATCTATGAAGATTGCGTAGTAAAGAGAACCTCCTAGAGATTTGACTGGCATCGGACCGCAAACATCTGAGTGTATTAGATCTAGAATCTCCTTAGATCTATTGTTGCTACTTGGGAATGGTTTCTTGATATTCTTTCCAAGAGCACATCCTTTGCAAATTCCTTCATGTGTAGACTACAATTATGGTATTCCTTCAACCATCTTTTCGAGAAAAGGCAATGCTTGATAGTTAATATGAGCGTACCTTTTGTGCCAAAGTTCATTGAGATTGACTTCATCATGTACAAGAGCTTCTTCATTTTGTTCTAGTAGTCTATATAGATTTCCTTTGCGGGTTCCAATAACCCTAGCATTTTCTATTCTATAGTCTTTATGCCAAGATAACACTTTTCCATCTACGAAAGTTATTATGTTTCCTTTGTCTTCTAGGCAGGATATGGATACAATATTCTTTTCTAAACCAGGTACATATAAGACATTGCTCAAATGAACATTGTTACTTGTTTTTAACTTGACGGAGGCTTGTCCAAATCCTTTGACAAGGTAGGTTATTGTGTCTCCAATATCTACCTTGTACGATGTCTTCTTCTCATTTAGATTTGAGAGTCTGGCTTGATCTCTCGTCATATGCCTAGAAGCTCCAGTATCAATTATCCACATGTCATCTTCGATCGTTCCTATGAGTGTTGAGTAGTGTAGATGACTAGTCTTTTCAATCATGACTTTGGTTTACTGGTGACTGGTCATGCCTTGATCCAAAACTTCAACTTTGACATTTCTGCCTTCTGAGAGTGCCAAGAGATGCGTTGGACTTAGGCGCACTTGAATACCTTCTTCTTGAACGAGATGTTCCATCACAAGGTGTTGGATCAGAGTTTTAGGGTTTATGCAACTGCTCCTGCTAGTAACCGTAGCGACAGTGTCTTGGAAGATACTCCTACTAGTAACCCTAGCGGAAGTTCCTCAATGAGATTAGTATCCTAATGGATATGCTTCTTTCCAATGGTCAGATTGAATGAAGGAGGTGTGGGGCCATAACCTGTTAGAATGCACTCGCTTTACCATAGACAATATCACTATTGTCACCCAACCATAGGTCGAAGCCACCCTCCGAGCACCTTGACCTTGATAGAGAGAAGAATCCTAGTAGAAATCCAATAGCCAAGCAAGGTTAATGCACCAAGAAAGAAGTAATCAAAGCTTATCAGAGAGTCCAACCCAAAAAGATAGAAGCAATAGGCTTCAGAACTGGCGGCAACACCTTCTCCAGAACTTGCGCACAAGATTGTCATACTGCAGTGCGCACAAGTGCCTCTACAATTTTGAGAAGTGTGTGTCAAATGAAGATTGGCGCTCTTTATTTATACTAATCCTGGCAGACTGCCTGGGTCGACTTCTCATTCTGGGTACTAATTAATTCATATTAATTATATCGATCAGCCGACATCTCTTCTAGGGTTACGTTCACTTATTTTCTTTTTTCCAGAATATTCTGATATTGTCAAAGGTCACAATGGAGGTTGATACCTCCCGAAGCTACCATAATATCAACAGTGACATGGCATAGGTGACATGGATTTCCATGGTGGTAGTTGGTGGCACGGTGGCAGGTGATGTGGGGGTTGTATGAGATCGTGGTATAGTCAATACCATAAACCATTGTTGCATGACTTGCAAGCAGTTTGAATTTCATCCCTTTACCATGCAACACCACTCAACTCATGACACATTGCATGGAGAAACCACTGCGCAACCCAAGGGGTTGTTAAACCTCAAGAAATTTTGGGATGTGACATGCCCTCTTTGTCATCGATCTCCCCAAATCTCCATCGTCGGATCTGAGAGACGTGCATGTTCACATGCACCAAGGAAAAAGGTGTGGAATGGGACCCTCCCATCTTCATGAACAATAATGAGGTGCCACATGAAACTTTGACAACCAAAGTGGGACCATTGTCCCATCTAGGTCAAAGAAATGTCAGTTGGGCAAGTGGGACCTGTAAAATATCAATATTTTATTAATGTTTCAGCAACCATAAAAGGAAAAAGAAATAAAGAAGAGAGGAAAGAAGATAGAGAAGATAGATGAGGTAGGTCTAAGCAGACCATGAGGATGACAGGGAATCACCTCAGGGTGACAGGTGTACCCAGAATGCCAGATCAGTCGCCAAGTCACAAAAACTAGTCGTTTTTATCAAAAAATTACAGTGTTTTACAGGTCAGGAACTTGCAAACCGTTTTTTAAGGCATAAACAACATTTTTAGAAGATAATTTTTTTATGAAACTGTGTGTCCTTCCAATACATAGTTCCTAATTCTAAAATGAAATATATCTAAGAGATATTTCTAACAAGATAATGTGTTTTCCAAACGAAGTCTGTACAAGGGAGTTACAAGAAAAACAGTGCAAGGTAAATTTTAGATACCAATTTACTCTAGAGGCCATAACTCCCTACTCAGACATCAAATTGAAGCACAGAATAAGTCTATGGAAATATATTGAACCCTAAAATACAACCATGGATTTAGATTCATAATTTGAGTATATAAAAGTGCACAGGAGGAGGAAGAAGGCACTTGTAGTATTAAGTGTAAAAAAGGTAAATTAGCCCAAAACTTCAGCAAGTTGTAACTAGCAGCCTGGAGCTCGAGTGGAGGTGAAAATTGGTTAGATTGTTCAAAGTATGGTCATGAAGGAAACCAATTTAGATCTTGTCAAAATCTCATATGATCAAGTGCAAAGATGCATGAGCATAGCTAAAAATTGCACCCAGTTGAAGGGTGTGCAAAAGGAGTAAATGTGTAATGAGAAAATGACTATAACTTGTTGCTCATAACTCATAATTGAGTAAGAAAATAGTCATTGGAAATTTCTTGGATAGAAGAATCCAGATATGCACCTAGAAATGTGAATTGAGCAGTCAAATTCATAAGCAATCTGAAATAAGAGTTATCGTGCACTTAAAGGGGCAGAATTGTGCATAATTTTTACAAATTTGTTAAATTATTAGTCTAACAAATCCTATTGCATGCACATTTTTCAAAGTTAAGGGAAAAAATAGAACAAACATGATCAACAAGAGAGACCAGAGGCATGGAAGATTCTCAGTGAACCTATAGCCATGAATATGAAGTTAGGGGGTTGTATGTGAGCATGGGTAATGCAGGGATAGAATCAAATGGGCATGGAGAAGGCAAAGAGAAAAGAATGAATTTGGTGGAGATTATAAAGAGTTTGCAATGAGATATTCGGAGTTATAAAGTTGATAATGAGAGCCTTATGAAACATAAGAAGTAGAAGGATGGCTTCAACATCAAGTTTTTGCGGAGCTTGGATGGAATAGAGAAGAAAATGGATAAGGAGACTGAATCAAGCAATTCAAGGAGTCATAGATCTCATGCCAAAAGGGAAGAATCTAGAAGTGTCGAGAAGCATCATCATCACTCATCAAGGCATTCATATATAATATCACACAGTATTCCAACCTTATCTCATGTCAAAAAGCATAATATTAGGTCTGGGGCAGATGAACTACAAGGAGAAATGAATAAAATCAAACCTCTTACCTTTGATGATGAACACAAGAAATGTGAGGATGCAAAGACTTAACTATTGGGGATGAGGAAATATTTTTAGTTGTATAATTATTCCTCACAGGAAAAAGGAAGAATTGTAATTTACCAGTTGAAAGGAAAAACATCAATGTGGTGGGACCAACTTGTCCAAGTACAACACATTGATGAGAAGAAACTCACTTGGAGGCAGTTCAATAAGCATTTTCAGAAAAAATACGTGGCCAAGTGTTATTATGATAGGAACATGAACAAGTTCTTTGAACTCAAGCTTGGGAGTATGACCATGGATGAGTATGAAAGGATATTTTTAGAACTTCTAAAGTATGTTGACTTCATCAAGGATGAACATGCCAAGATTCAAAGGTTCCTGAGTGGGCCGCCACCAATGTTCAGTGACAAGATACAGTATGATGATCCCAAGACAATGGATGAAGCAATAAGGAGAGCCAAGTGCCTCTATGATCAGCATAGAGGAATATCAACTTTCCAAATGGTTTGGGAAGATAAGAAGAAAGGTAAGATGGAGCAAAGGAAGAAGGGGAACAAGCCACCATTCTTCAAAAATAATTCTCAGGGACAGCTAGCTCCAAATGAGCCTAGAATGACAAAAACATTGGGAAAAAGATCAAAGCAACAACCTATTAAAGGTTGGGGTTGTGAAGGAGAGCACATGTTCAAAGATTTCCCTCATAGAGGAGAAAGAGTACAAGTTGTTCACAATATACAGCAGGATGATTCAGATGAGGACATAGGAAGAATCATGCCAATGATCTATTCAACCTTGGAAAACAAGCAAGTTGAATTTCAACCTCATATGATTGAAGTGGAAGGTAAGATCAATGATCAACCGATTGTTATTTTAATTGATTCATGAGCTAGTCATAAATAGATCCTAAGTTGGTGGAAAGATTTCACTTGAAAAGAAACAATCTTCAGAAATCTTGGTTGGTTCAGTGAGCCACATGATCTAAAAGAAGGATTAATGAGTTGGTTAAAGAATGTCCAACGGACATGAATGGACTAAGCACAAAGGAATATTTGAATATCATACTTTTGGGTTCATATGATTTCCTAATTGGTATGGATTGGTTGGATATGCATCATGTTGTCTTAGAGTGCTACAACAAGGCTTCCACTTGTTTGGATGAGGAAGAAAATTTGAGAACAGTTCAGAGTTTTCCAAGGGCAATAACTACCCAAGAAATTCAACCTTACAGTTGAAAAGAAACTTCAAGAAAGGATGTCAAATTTATGCAGCTCATATGAAAGAGGAACCTAAGGATAAAGTGTTAATCGTTGAAGACTATGCAGTCTTGAAAGAGTTTGAGAATGTATTTAGAGAAATATTGGGGTTTCCACTAAAAAGAGAGATTGATTTCTCTATTAATTTTATGCCTGGAGCAGCCTCAGTCTCCTAGACTCCTTATAGGATGTGTACATCAGAGTTGAAGGAATTACAAATGCATCATGAAGATATTTTGAAGAAGGGGTATATAAGTCCAAGTGTGTCTCTTTCGGGTGCCCTAGTATTATTTGTGAAAAAAATGATGGAACCTTAAGGCTTTGCATTGACTTCAAACAATTGAATAAGGTGATTGTAAATAACAAGTATCATTTTCCAATGATAGATAATCTTTTTTATCGGTTGAAGGATGCAAGGATATTTTCAAAGATTGACCTCATGTCATATCATGCGGTGAGGATTAAAGAAGAAGATATCAGTAAGACGACATTCAAAATGAGATATGGTCATTATGAGTTTACAGTGATGTCTTTTGGGTTGTCAAATGCACCAGCTATCTTTATGTGTTTAATGAATTGTATTTTCATAAATTAATTGGATAACTTTGTCATTGTCTTCTTGGATGACATATTTATCTACTCCGAGTATAAAAAAAAACATGAGCAACACTTGAGGATGGTGCTACAAGTATTGAGGGAGCATCAATTGTATGTCAAGTTGAGAAAGTGTTCATTTTATCATAGGCAAATACAGTATCTGGGCCATATCATTTTAGAGGAAGAGATTGAAGTGGACCCTGAGAAGATAAAATACATTGAAGCATGGCCAACACCAAAGAATGTCTTAGAGGTGAGATCATTCATGGGGCTTGCAGGTTATTATAGAAGATTTATTGAAGGGTTTTCAAGGATTACACATCCAATCACTTCCTTGCAAAAGAAGGGTGTGAGGTTTGAATGGACCTCTTATTGTGAAAGGAGTTTTCAACACTTGAAGTGTTTATTAACAAGTGCACCAATATTGAAGATTGTTGATCCAAATGAGAGCTTTATTGTGTGCATGATGCATGCAAAGAATGGCTTGGAGGAGTCCTTAACCAAAATGGGCATGTGATATGTTATGAGTCAAGAAAGTTGAAAGAAAATGAGAGACACTATGTCACTCATGATTTAGAATTGGAAGCTATAGTACATGCCTTGAATATGTGGAGACATTATCTTATGGAAAAAATATTCGAGTTGAGAACATATCATAGTGGTCTGAAATATTTGTTTGGACAACCAATTTTGAATGCTAGGCAAATTAGATGGTTGGAATTTCTTAGTGAGTATGATTTTGATATAAAACATATCAAACGTAGAGAGAACAAGGTGGTTGATGCATTCAGCACAAGAGTGCATGAGATGCATGCTACAACCACTAGCATGTACAAATATGATTTATAGAATTTTGGAGGCTGCAAAATCATATTAGCATTATGTGCAAACAAAAGAAATATTACAACAAGGTAATCGGCAGCAGAAAATTAAAGATTATGAGTTGAGAGAGGATGGAATCCTCATGTATAGGGGCCAAGTATATGTGTCAAAATATCAAGGGCTGAAAATTTTGGTGCTAAGATAAATGCATAATATACCTTGTGTTAGGCACTCAAGTTACCAAAAAACAATTGTAGTTGTCAAGAGTCAATATTATTGGTCAAGTATGAAAAAAGAAGTGGTTGACTATAATGTCAGAAGGTCAAGGCTGAGCATAGACATTCAGTTGGTTTGTTGCAGCCATGGTCTATTCCAAGGTGGAAATGGGATGTAGTGACAATTGATTTCATCACCAAGCTACCCAAAACAACAAAGCAACATGATTTCATCATGGTGGTGGTGGATAAGCTAACTAAAGTTGCTCATTTTATTCCAATGAAGCTAACTCACAAAGAAACTAACATTGCAGAAATTTATATGAGAGAAATTGTTAGCCTACATGGTGTGCCTAAGACAATTGTTTCTAATAGAGATCTCAAATTTACATCAAATTTTTGGAAGGGATTATTTAAAGGATTTGGGACAAATCTGAATTTTAGTATAACATATCACCCAGAATCATATGGGAAAACAAAGAGGGTCAATCAAGTAATTAAAGATATATTAAGAATGTATGTGATGGATAAACCATCAAAATGGGGAGACTATCTACACTTAGTGGAATTTGCTTACAATAATGGGTATCATGCATCTTTAAATATGAGCCCATTTGAAGCATTATATGGAAGAAAGTGCAACATGTTAGTGAGTTGTGTCAGAATTGCTCAGGGAAATGGAAGAACAAATGGTGAAGATAAAGCATAATTTAAAGGTTGCTTAGGACAAGCAGAAGAGTTATGCAGACAAAGGCAAAACAAACAGAGATTTTAAAATGGGTGACAATGTGTTCTTAAAAGTGAAGGCCAAAAGAAGTTTCATGAAGTTGGGGAATTGTTTAAAGCTAGTAGCACGTTATTCTGGACCATTCGAAATCCTAGAGAGGATTGGTCTTATTGTATACATGCTTGCAATGTCTGCATTCACGTGCATTCATAATATATTCCATGTGTCTTTACTTAAAAAGTATGTGCATGATGTTAATCATGCAATTGATTGGAATGTGATTCAGGTGGAACAAGAAGGCGACTTATGAGTTCAGTGGGTGTACATATTGGATCAGAAAGTCAAGTTGCTTTGAAATAGAGTAATAGAGCTAGTAAAAGTACAGTAGACCTATTACAGTCCTGAAGATGTAACGTGGGAACATGAAGATGTCATGTGGGAGGAGAACCTGTATCTTTTTGAAGATTTTTGAAGATTTTTACTTGTACATGTGTATATAATGCACTGATGACAATGCATAAATAAGGGGAAGGGGAATGTAATACTTGTAGGCCGAACTCCAATCGTAAATGTACATATGTTTTATAGGTTGGTGAGCCAGGATGTTTTGGGCCAGAGTGCCTTCTATATATGTTTTAAGGCTAAAGTGTCTATGTGGTTATTAGGATAGAGAGCCCATATGCTAAAAGCCCAGCAAGCCTATCATTGTAATATGTAATCACTTGGATTATTAATAAAAATACATCACTCCTACGGACCAACCAGACAAAAAGAGTATGGGGGGCTAGAACTCCACACTAGAGGAAAAGGGGGCTAAGAGTCTAGAAAGAGGGCATGAGCCAAGAGGGCTTAAGCCAAGGGAATATTTTAATATTTCCTAAAGTATAATTTATGGGATATATATATTTATCCTAAGTTCCTAAAGTTGAGGAATGTATCACCAAATGGAGGACCATGTAGTTCCCATCATGAAAAATGTCCAAGTGGGGAACATGCAAATATATTGTGGGAACTTAGTGTATTTTCCCATCATTCTAACCATTATCTCATCATTCTCATTCCTCTCACATTTACTCTTGCCATCCATAGTCGCACTTGTACTTGGGAAGTTTTGGAGCAGATTGTAACCAGTGAACCTGGGTAGTTTGTGATGAAGAAGCAGGTTGTCAGGCATGTGTGCATACTGAAAAAGTAGATCACCAGGCATGTGAGCATTCTCTCTGAGTGAGAGAACTGTTGGGAATTGTTTTTCCTGTGCGCAAAGCAGTAGCTATGAAGATCTCAAAACTTTATATATGGCCTATTGTTGTAGCCTCAAAAGGGAAGTGGGACAGTCGAAGGACTATTGAGCAGAGAAGGGGTACACTTCCTAGGGTGGGACAAGTTGTGGGAAATGAGAGGTTGTAGGCTAGTTGTTGAAGTTGGCACCTTGACTTGAGTTTAATTTGGTTATTTGTTATACCTTAGTCTAGCTTAGGAAGTCTTGGCCCTAGTGGAGTTTTAGCCCCAACTCGAAGATGACATGTTATTGAGAGTTTATGAGTAGCAAAGTTTATGGTTGGGAGGAACGTTTGAGGTATGCACGTAGTTGGTGATTTACCATCAAAATATAAGTGTATTTTTATATGTTTACATGTTATTTACTGTGTGTATTATTATGTTAAGTAATATGTATACGCCCCAGATGGGGTGACACGCGGCAATGACTCGCCACCTGGCTCTGCATTGATCCATAGCATAAATGTTGATGGCCGCCACCCATCCTCTCCGCATTTACGATGGTAGACGACCATTACAACCGTTATACAGAGGAGGGACTCCTCCCTCGCGCGAAAGCTCTCGCTCATACCGCACTCAGCATGACAAGGTTTATGGATAGCCCAGCGAATCCGTCATTTGGCAATTTGAAACCTCGAGCGCTTGGATAGAGTTGGTTCGCTCTCGTTTTGGACCTCCCCGTCGGTTGGGAGCTCTGGTGCAGCTTTGGTTCCCTATCGTCTTGGCTCACTTTCGTTTCGCTGCATTCTCTTTGTATTATCATCCACCACTTAGCAACAATGACCAGGAAGCGAGGTAGGTCTCGCCGTGGCTCAGCCCGGTACACCCACAAAGAGCAAAGGCAAAGGAAGAAGAACCTTGAGCGCGCTCTGTCAATGGCGACCTCCATTCTCCAAAAGAGGGCTCGCGCTGACCAATTGGCTTTGCATGCCATTATTGTTGAGATTGGGACAGAGCATAGCAGACATTCCATGGCAATTGAGTCTGGAAGCAGTCTGGAGGGTGGCGCCGCGGACGAGTTTCCAACCTGCTATGTTGAAGAAACTTAATTTGTGGAGGAATTCGTGACCACCCTGGAACCCCAAGCCATGGCGCCAGACTTGTAGGATGGTAGCGGTCCTAAAGACGAAACGGCAAAAGATTTCCATGTGTGCATTGTTGAGGAGATACCGTGGACGGGCGACTACAGTCCCACCAACCATGTTGAGCAGGTAACGATCGAGGTCGAGGCTCGAGACAAGGCTCACGTCGAAGGGAACGTGGACGAGACCAAACCAGGGATGAAGGAGTAAGCGATCGGTGCAGAACTGACTGAGATCAAGGCCAGAGATGGGATGCACGTGGAAGTGGGAAACGAAATCTTCGACGACGCAGGTGTTCATGACTTGCATGGTCCTTTCCTCCGTGCAGAGCATCTGGCTCTGGTGTTCGAACTCCGTGGCCACATGGCAGACCAGGAGCATAGAGCCCTTCTCATGGGACAGCGTCTGGACTTGCTCCTTGACGCATACTCCAATGCTCCAGCAAAGAGGAAATGTCCATTATGTGCGCAGCCATTCGCCATTCCAACGATGTCCACGTAGCAGACGGGCAAGGGCAACAAGTCATCGGGTATCTAGGTTCTCCTTTGCTAGTTTGTTTTATGTTTAATCATGTTGTTGTTACATGTAAACTTGACCTATGGCCCTCTGTCCTGGTTTCCTTCGGGCAGGACAGAGGGCAAAACAATTTTCCAAACTATGCTGGTTTCTGGTAAAATGACAACATTTTTGGTGGCTCAGAACTATATCTCTGTATATTTTGTCAATGTTTCTCTGATAACTTAATATAGCAGGTTCTACCTTTTTTACTTTAAAAAAAATAAAAGTAATATGTATACATTTATGTTAATTATGTATGCTTTAAATGTATTTGTTTATGCATGAGTTGTATGTTATTTGTAGTGCATATTTGTTGCATATGTACAGTATGTTATTAATTAAATAGTATCAGAGTTGGAAAAGAAATTTTGTGTGGCATGGCCCAACTTCAAGCTGGGGATGTTACAATTTGCCTCACCTTTCGTTGAATTGCTAGACTGAAGACTCAAGGAGGCGCATAGGGAGCACTTTGGGGTGGTATATTGATAGATCTGAACCTAGGGATAGAATTTTGCTTGCACCCATATTTGTGTAGAAGTTGATCTAGAAAACGGTTTGCATGTGGTTGTTCGAGAAACCCTAGACAACTAGAAACATATTTAGCAAGTGGATTATGAGTAGCTTCCATTCAAGTGAAAAATGTGCCATGAATATGGGCACCATTGTGAAAGATTGTAAGAAGAATGCTTTGATCAACCAACTCCAGAGAAGAGGATTAGTGGCAATAGATCAAAAAGAAAAAAATCAATGCAAAGCAGGAAGCCTCTAGTTTAGTTCTAAGAAAACTACTTGGGCACAAGGACAATTTGAAACCTCTAGATCTGGATCTGGACAAATCATGGGTCAAACTTCAACAACACCAAGTTCGAGGCCCCCCCAAGAATTCAACGAAAAATCTCCAGAGCAACCAAAGGAGGGAAATTCAAGTTTATTGGCAATAGGTATGTGGTTTTAGAGGAGGAAGAAATTATCCCAACAAATGAAACTATAGGTGTTCCCATGTTTAACTCAAGAATCGAGATAGCACTACCTATACTTGAGGAAAATTTGGAAATATTAGATTCTCTAGGAGAAGAAGTTAATGAGGTGGAACATGAAGAAGAGATTGAAATTTCTCCAAAAAAGGTAGTGCCTTGGTTGGAGTCCACACTCGCAAGCTTAACTCAACAAAATATTGAAAATGAGGAAAAGGAAGAAGGGGTGGTAGGAGAAAGATAAACAAAAATCCAGGAAGGAAACTAGCTAAGGAGCATAGGGAAGAAATTGCAAATAAAGAGAAAGAATCAGTTACACAAGCAACCATTGAAAGCACTTTGGGCATAGGGAAAAGAACAACCCAAAATATAGGAGCCTTAACCCCGTCATTTGGTGGGAAACCAAAAGCATCAAGTGATTAACTTAATCTCCTAGAATAGTAGAGGTATGAGAGGTAGGCTCACGGTAGAAGCAGAAAAAAATTTAATACAAATAGAAAAGATGTTGTCATCCTCATCTAGGAGATAAAACGAGAGGTTGTAGTAGTCAATACATGTAAAGCACAATGGAAAAATATTGAAGCTCAAACCGTCAGTGCTAGAGGTGTGTCCAAAAGTTTATGCATGGTCTGGAATGATCAACTCCTACAAATGGAATTCACATTCCATAAGCAACATTGGTTGTTAACAAGCTTTGTCAACAAGAAAACATGAGGTAAGTTCAATATTGTTAGTGTTTAAATGCCTATAAACTATAAAGGGAAAGTGGATTGTTGGGACTCTCTCTCGACCTTGAAAAATTCAAAATATTGGCATAATAGTATTATGGATGAAGATTTTAATACTACAAAAAGTAATAAAGAACAAAGGGGAGGTAGTGTTGTTCAAGATCCATTCAGAGAAAGAATAGAATATCTTATCTCACTGTGGGATTTAATGGATGCAAAGCCTGTAAAAGGAAAGTTCACATGGACAAATAAACAAGTACGGCATGGGCATACTGCAGCTAGGCTAGATCACTTCCTGGTCCAAGGAGATTTTATGGTAAATGGGTTGATCCTATCTTCTAAAAATTTACCGCAGCTTCAGACCACAGACCCCTTACTCTATAGATGATGGACACTTTGGATCCTAGTCCAGTCCCTTATCTGTTCAATCTATTATGGCTACAAGAGAAAACAATTGTCGAACTCATTGATTGAACATGGGGCCAATGGGTTGTAGGTTCTCATGTCTTCATATGGGAGCAAAAGTTAAAGGCTATGAAAACGACACTTAACAAATGGGCAAAGCATCTCTACTCTCCCCCCAAGAGAGAGAAAGAGGAGTGCAGAATGCAGTTAGTTATCAGTAAAGAGATATTAGACAAGGAAATTACAATTAGTGAGATACTTAATTAGGAGAATGTGATGTACCAAAAATACCACATGGCACTGAGAAAGGAGGTTGAAATATGGTGTTTAAAGTCCACAAGTTTGTGGCTACAAGCTGAGGATAAAAGCAAAAATTTCTTCATCAACAGGCTCAAGCGAGATTGTGGAGGAACAATGTAAAAGAAACTACCAGTGAAGATGGGACGATTCTCAGCACTTATGAAAAGATCAAGAAGGCATGGAGTTTGCATTATGAGAACCTATATATGGAAAAGGAAAGGGCAAATCCAAATGAAGTAGTACTCATGCTGAGAATATACCTACATTAATCACTCAAGAGGGAAATGAGGAACTAATGTAAGAAATCACTAAAGAAGAAATCCAAAGAGCGGTTTGGAATCTAGATATGGATAAGGCACTGAGGTCGGATGGATTCACAATCCATTTTTACAAGGAGTGTTGGCAAACAATTAAATTTGATTTTATAAGGATGTGACAATATGTGCACAAGTCAAGCAGAATTGAAGGAAGCACTAATTCCTCCTTTCTTGCTCTTATTCAGTCGATATTGTTGTGCAATGTATTTTATAAAGTGTTGCCTAAAATAATTGATAATAGGCTAAAAAAATTGCTACCTACAATCATTTCCAAGCATCAAGGTGGCTTTATACAAAGAAGGCAAATAGTGGACAATATTATAATGGTACAGGAGGCAATTCATTCCAACTGTGCTAATGCAGATGAAGGTATGATCATTATATTAGATATGGCTAATGTTTTTGATAGAGTCTAGCATTATTTTCTTTTCAAATTTTGTTTTATGTCTGCCCTTTATTCGATGGAATTTGGCTTGCATAAGCTCTCCTTGGATTGCTTCATTAGTTAAGGGGAGATCCACCACCTTCTTCAAGGCTAGTAGAGGACTAAGGCAAGGAGGGCCGCTTTCCCCCTTGCTATATATTATATTAGTTAAATCTCTTAGCAGAAAATTAGAGTCTAGAAGGTGATCAAGAAACCTCCCAAGCATTAAAGTGGTTTGTGGGGTTAGAAGCATAAATCATGCCCAATTTGTTGATGACATCATTTTATTGGGAGGAGCATCTTCTATTATAGCGACCAAATTCTAAAAGGCTCTCAATCTATTTACTAATGTTTCAAGGGGGGACTCAATCACAACATGAGTCGCAGTTATGTGTGGAATGTAAGTATAAGCCACTTGCAAGTAATCTCCATAATTCATAGTATTAATGTTTCCTCATCAAGAAACATGGTCCTCTTTCAAATACCTTGGGATACCTATCAAACTATCAAATTATGCTTTGTAATCATGGTAGTGTGTTCTCAACAAAAACAAAACTAGATTTCAACATTGGGAAGTGCACTGGTTGAATCCAGCTAGGAGATCATTGTCAAATATGTGCTCTCCCTTACCTATCTTTCAACGTACAACGATGCTAGCACTAATTGGAATAATGCAATAGATTTCCCAAGAATTATAGAAATTTCTATGGTGGGGAGGTACAACTAATAATAATAGGTTTCATTTGGTAAATTGGGCTATAGTTAGATCTCCAAAGGACCATGGAGGGTTGGGAATAAAGAATTCTTTGTTAATGAATTTGGCACTTGGAGAAAAGCTTTTGTGGAGAATGATCTCAGGGTAGTATGATTGGTGGAAAAAAATCTTCCTAGGAAATACTTCAATGGATAAACAAAGCAGTGTGTGGACAACTTGCAAGAAGGAATAGCTTCACAATTTGGAAGTTAATTAAGGCAACAGTTCCCATCATCAAGGATAAATTAATTTGGGCTCCTGGAGATCGGTGATCAATAGATCTTTGGCACGATAGTATTATGGGAAAACTAGAAGTGAACAACCATAAAGAGCTTTAGCCTCTTAAAAATCCATTGACCAACCAACACAACTTTTCTCTTTATGATATCTCCTCCTGGGTTAGTTCTGGCTCTTAGATTGGTTGGAATTCTGGTGATCTACCACCACATTTGTTGCATCTAATTCTAGTCATATCTCGTTTGAAAGGTTGTGCGCCTCAAAGTCAAACCGCATCAGAACGTAGGGGTTATGGTACAACGAACTATAGCATCAAGATAGGTTATGTGCACCAGAAATCTTCTCTTGCTCTCCCACCAAAATCTACGATATGGAAGAAAATTTGGCACCCTAACGACCTTCCTAAGGTAAATATTTTGTGTTGGTTGTTAGTACATGGGAAGATTCCTACTAAGGTAAACCTTCAAAAAAGGAGGGATTAAGGGGCCCTCTTGGTGTGCACCTTGCCATTCAGATGTTGAATTGGTTCAACACATCCAACACCTCTTCCTAAAATGTAAGTTCACTTCTCAGGTTTGGTCTTCAAAATTCAAGGGGCTCAATTTAAGATTCATAATGCCAAATTCATGGAAGAGTATGTTCTCCTAGTGGAGCAAGTCATATTAGGTATCTGTCACAGGCAAGACGAAGTTCAAAAGGATTTGGTTGGCATTGCTAAATATATATGTTGGAGCATCTAGCTGTCTATAAATAGAGTAAGCAACGATAAGGGATAAAGCGTTGTTAGAAAATATATCAGAGCGAAGGGTATAAAGACTAATGTTGCTCAAAGGTTATAGAAAGATGAAGAGGAATGGCTTCGTCAATTTCGCTTGAGCTCTCACACTGAAGGAATAAGAAAGGCTAAAAATCAAATCATATCAAACTCGCAGCTTCGATTGGGTACTTATGATTTTCAGAAGTGGCAGGGAGATTAACACACTCATATTTTAATTTTTTTATGGAACTTCAAAGCATAATCATAGGGTCGCAAGGGCAAGGTGGAACTATTATAAGCCCTAGAGGGAAACAAAATTGATGTATGCTTGGGTTGTCGATATGGCTTCCAATAATCTAGCAAAAGCTTGTGCATTAATGCAAAGGCTAAAGTTAGCCATTGAAGCTAATGTTCACTCTTTGATCGTTGTGGGGGACTTAAAGCTAGTCATTGGCAAAATGGTTTCAAAGACTATTGCTACTGATCATACTCTAGATTTAGTCCTAGATCGGGTTAAAAGAGAGGTGCTCAACTTTTCTAGTATCAATTTCTTTCATTTGCTCCGAGAGAACAATCAGGTTGCAAACAATTTTTCTAATAAAGCCACCCTCTTAAAAGAGGTGGTTATTAGCGTCAACAAAAACCAAGTCAATCTACCCATTCCATAGTGCCAACATGAGGTTGAAGCCACATATCAAAGAGTTAAAGTGTCACATGGCTCAGTGTGTGATCATCAGATCATATTGAAAGAGTAGTTATGAGATGAGATGGGGGGCTCCTTATCACATGCCCTTAGTTATGCAATTGCATGCTTATGAATTTGGGAGCAATGTATCTCTTCATCGTGATGGAATTAACTAAATGGCACTATAGAGGAAGCAACACTAGTTGGAAGAAGCCCTAGAAAGGTATGCATTGGGAGTTTCCTTGTACAGTTTATTGCTTCATATTTCTAGTGAGCCTCCTCTGGATTTTGGGTTTGGAGAGCTCTTAGTTGTTGAGTTTGGTTTTTCATTGGGAAACTCTATTGGTTAAATTTCAATTCAAATTTCATGCTTTCCTACTATGTTATATCATAGTGGTTTATTTGTGAATCTTTCTTGGTTCTAGAAAGGCGTAGGCCCGTTTCTGGTTTTATGGTATTGGGAGGTGGCATTCACTTTTTATCTCTCGATTGGTTTTCATGCTAGTTTTTTCGGGAAGAGGATTGTTCTTTGGTCCTAGAGTGAATGCTTCTCATTCTCTTTGGTGCAGTGTTTTCAATTTGTCTCCTCTCTGATATCTTGTTCTCTATTGGGTCTGGGTCTGGGTCTGGCCCATTCTATGATGTTTATTTTGTAGAATATTTACCTCTCAAAAGCACTGGGTTATTTTTCCTTTGGACATCATTAGGCTCAACCACTAACACAAATGGCATAGAAACTATTGGACATCTCTGAATCATTTTTTGTTGTACTCTCTCTGTAGCTTTGCTGCAGTGTTTTTTTATTAATCTAAATCTCCCAATTACTATTTAAAAATGAAAGAGATGCAAACACAAAAATAAGATGCCAACCGTCATTAACATGATGTGGTATAATTGTAATAATTGAAAATTCGCGTTATTGTTATTCTCATGCCAATAGATGTGTCTTATAATGTTGCATGCTACTTGTACCCTCCCTCACAACCTAGACAAGGTTTCTCTGTAATGTGAAATGGTTTATTGGCAGCATCTACAATACATAATCCCTTGAATCAAGGAGTGCATTACAAAGAATAAATTGAAGGCTGAGTTCAACCCTATGAACGTAAATATCATATCCAAAATGGGAATGCCTATAGAACACATGTATGTCTGAACATATATATATATATATATATATCAAAGAATTGAAGAACACAATGGGACGCAATGCCGAGTTCATGAAATGCAAGCATGATCTGAATATTCAAATGTCAGTGAAAACTCGTATCCACCTCTACACTGCATTTTCACAAGCCTTTAGGTGACACACACATCCATCTAACTCATTGTATAATCTTTGAATTCAAACATCATCTTTTGGACAATTCTCCCAGTGTTGATTTGGTTCTTTTAAGTAATCACTCGATGAATATTCTTTCTTGGATCCATGGCCAGCTTAGAAAACTAAAGTAGGTTTGACTAATGAAAATATAAGTGCCACCTTTCTTGAACATAACTAGCAAGGAACTTATCACATCTCTCAACATACCATATTAGCACAAATGATCACGGGATAAATGCATCCCAATAATTTAAATAAACTAGCAAATCTGGTCCAGAAATATCAATTATCCGAAAAGAGAAAATTTGACCTTAACTTGTTACCGGTTAGATATAATTTTGCCAACTACAAGTTAGATATAATTGTTAATGAGAATCCCCCCGTCTAAAATGTGCCACCCTTTGGATAGTACTCACACAGACACGTTGCAGTAAATCATCAATTATTTTCATTAACAAACAAGAAAACTGGGTTTTAAATGGTTTTCCCACAGAAGAATTTTATTATGTACTTTCACATTTTTTTTAAAACAGCAAACATCTTCCAAAAATATTGCAAACTGATCTTGGAGAACACAGTCCTCAAGACTGTAAGTACAGGAGCTTGAAAGACAGTTTTGGAGGATTCATCACTTACAGAAATTATAGTGGTCAATGCAGATATGCATCTACCTTTGGGCATCACGTCCCTTATCTATAGCCACAATAGAATACAGAGATAAAGAAAATTTGATCCAACGGAATGGTTGCCTGTTAGAAGTATGCATTATCATCATGATCCACACATTTCAAGATTCATCTTTCAAAGTTCCCATTGCCACACAAGACAGAAAAGGTCATGGAATCACGAAAGATGCACCACATATACTAAAATCTTATGATTAGCATATGCAAAAGGTAAAAAGACAATGTCTTTTTAAAAAATATGGTCTTTTCACGAGTTAAAAAACTGGAAGACAGACTAATTGTTAGCTGAAAAAATACAAGCTTCCAGCAGTTATCATTGGCCTTTGAAAAGGCATAAGAATGAATCCATCAACATTAGTCTATGTTGGACCAAAACAAAGCTTACTGGATACTCCGTTTTCATCAAAGCATGTAAAGAAAGAAAACGAAACCTGGACGCAGAAAACGAAGCCCTGACGCTTGCCAAGTTCACAAATTCAGAACCAAAACAGAAGAGGCATACTATAGAGGAAGTGCAAAGTAAAAAGAAAAAGAAATAAAAGTGAAATCTAACCAATCAGCACGAGTACAACAAGAAAGCTAAAGACAAATGATGCTCACCAACAGTTCAGGCTGCAGCATTATAATTTGTGCCGAGTCCATCTAAGACAGAGAAGTCTGAATGATCAATAAAATCAATACCTCCTTTTACCGATAATGGCACAGTGTTTGAATTCTTGCCAAGCAACTCATGGTCTAAGAAGATGACAACAACACTTATATCATCATGAAAGTGGCGCCTGATACCTCGTTCAATCCTCTTAAGATCAGAATACCGCACTTCTCGTTTTCTAGCTGCCTCTTGTAGAGCTGCTCTAATAAGTCTCCTTGCTATTCCCTGGAATCATAAACTCAGTTATGCCTTATAAAGTATAAGCCAGTATTGGAGCTTTTCCAACAGTGAAAGCAATTCATAAGGCAATGTAATGCTGTTAATTGGGATTGATAATCATCAGTATATGCATATAATACTGAAATATGGATTAATAATGCAAAAGAGCAAACATAGAAACTGCAGTATAACCATTTAAAATATTTATGTAATTGCAACAGTTTCAGTGGCCATATCTAATGAAAGAGATGCACAGATAACCATATAAAAACACAACTCATTAACTAATTTTAAAAAAGGTAATGTTGGGTGTGTTAATTAAATGAAGTAGCTGCATATGGGCAGTCCACCTTCAAGGATTAGTCTCCTGAAATATTTGCGCATGACCTGTGGGCAATGCCCATCTTCTAGACAAGTCTACAAGAAATATTAAGCACATAGAACAATGTGATCTCCACTTAAAAATTGAAATGAATGCAATGCCTTGCTGTGTGACTTTTGAGTGTTCAATCCAGTGTTCAGTGGGCCTTATTTTGTAGTTTTTTCATGGTTTCAGAGCAATGAAATTCCTTGGCATTTGAATGTTTTGCTCCCATGCCAATCAATGGAGAGCAGAGCGCAGATGTAAGTGTTTTATGCCCACATAAGGTTGTAGAGTGTGCTGTGTTTGTTCTGGAAAGAGTGGCATTATTTTAGCTTGTTTTCCCCAGGGCTGTGTATGTGTGTGGTCAACATATGTGTTAAAATTTATTCCTGGTGTGCGGCCTCATAATTAGAGTGGAGATCCATTTTACATCCCTTTGAAGTGGTTGTGAAATACCTGCAAAAGGATGTATAAAGTTGGTTTTTCTCATAAGCATTAACATCCTAATATAAAATGTTGTTCCTCAGAGTCAGCATCCAAAGCCCTGACAATAATTTCAAGAACTTGTGTGCTTGCACTAGAGTATCCAAGGACATCTGTCTCAGATTCGAACATAAGACCTCTGTGTTCTTATTACAAATTCAGTGAAACTCAAGTTTTTCAAAGTAGGAGATCATGTTTGTTGGTTTTTAGTTGCAATTCAGGATGAGTTCTTATTGGAAGGGATTGTATTGGGCTTCGGCCCATGGTCGATGGAGTGGTGGCATGGTACTGGCCATCTCACCCTTTTTGCAAAGTTTTGTTGTTGGGCACAACATAGATCTATCCAACCAATGTGCGTGGATGATGGTTTTTCCACAGGACAAAGTCCTAGGGTTTTGCTCTATCTCTGCTCCCAATTCTAGCTTCGGCAGGTGTAGTCTTAGGGATTGGATGTCCTCATCACTTCCTGATGCAAAATGGATCCTTGGGGGTGACTTCAACATGGTGGAGCGTGTAGGTGACAGGGATGGTAGTGTTGCCATAGTCATCTCAGGTGCAGAAAAACAATCATGGACCCAATGTAAGGTTCCTTTACAGGTGTTTGACCCTAATTGGAAAGAAGAGGATGGACTATGGTGGGTGGCACACTTGGTGCAACTACAAGTAGGGTTGGGACAGGATACAGGTGAGGTTAGACTGATTTTATGGGCTGCAAGATGCACTGGTTTTCTTTAGGAAACTACATCTTGTTGATGTACCAATGAATACTTTAGGTTCTAATCATTTTCCCATCAAGACTGCCATATCTCTACGGCAACAGGATGACTCCCCCTCCCTCATCTCCATTTAAGTTGAATACCTTGAGTCTTCTGACTTTCGAGCACTAATCCATCAAGTATCAAACCTTTCCCCTCAACCTCACAAGCAGAGAGGTTGGCTTCTATGGTGGGATGTTGTTTGCAAGACGTGACTTCGACATGGTGGAGTGCACAAGTGACAAGGATGGTGGTGTTGGCAATGTCATCTCAACTGCAGAAAAGCAGTTATGGATCCGATTTAAGGTTTCTTTACGGGGGTTTGACCCTAATTGGAAAAAGCAAAGCATGAGTTATGGTGGGTGGCCTAGTAGAAAAAATCGCCAAAATAGCGATTTTTTCACTGCCCCGGTTTTTTGAAAACCAAAAATCGCGATTTTTTGAAGTTTGAAAAAATCTCGATTTTTTGAAAAAATCACCAAAAATCGAAAAAAATTGCCATGTTTGTCCAGGCCGCAGGATAAAAAGCCCGATTTGGTTTTTTTTGGCTCATTGTGTTTTGCATTTTGTGTGGAGCAGCAAGGGAAGAGGTTTGTGGAGGCCATCAAGCATATTTGAGCTGTGCAAAGGCATGGTAGTGAATTCATCCACACCACTTTCTACACATGATGAGCTAATTGAAAGTGGAACACCACTTTCTACACATATTGGAGTAGCTAGTCCTCCATCCAGCATTGATGCCCGACCAGGACCTTCTGCCTCTGGTTCAAGGCCTACAGCCCCTGATTGTTTCCCGTAAAACGGGGAGAGGGCATTGATAATTTGATATCATATAGCTAGTTGCTAGTTTTGGGGCATATACATTTATATATGTGATCATTGATATCATTTTGTATTGGTTTCAGACTTTCAGTAATGACTTTGATGTATCGGTTTTTATTTGGCATCCACTATATCATATATATCAGTTCTTTCTCCATATTTATGTGCCTATGTGTTTATATGATGTTATTGTTGCTTTATATATTGAAAAATGTTTAAAATTTTGAAAAAAATGAATAAATTATGTATTTTTTAATGTTTGCCGAGGTTTTCCGATCTTTTCCGATTTTTTCGCCGATTTTTTCCAAGGCGATGTTTTCAGGACCCTTGCTGGTTTTTTGCCGATGCCGAGTTTTTCTTCTAGGGTGGGTGGTACACTTCAGGCAAGGCAGGGTTACAAGCAAGGTTGGAGCGATTTTATGGGCCACGAGATAGGCTGCTTTTCTCTAAGAAACTACATCTTGTTGATGTATAGATGGATACTGTAGGTTCTAATCATTTTACAATGCAGACTACCATATCTCTAGGGAAAAAGGATGAGTCCCCTCCCTCATCTATGTATATGTTGAATACCTGGCATCTTGAGTCCCCTAACTTGCAAGCACTAGTCCATCAAGTATGAACCTTTTCCCTCAGCCTCAAGGGGAGAGAAGTCAGCTTCTCTAGTGGAATGTTTTTTTGCAGAGTGTTCTAGTTCATGAGGGAGTGGGGAATATTGATTGCGAGGTAACGAAGGAGGGAGTTATAGAAGGCTCAGTGTAAGCTGGATGAGATCTATCTTTTTGGAGGTGGATTTACACAATGTTGTTCATCAAGAAGAGGCTACTCATTGGAAGGTGGTTCTCCACAAAGAGGCTACTCAAGGGGGCTCGAGTTTGTGTCTGCCTTTAATGGATTGATGAAAGGGATTTTGGCTCTAAATTTTATTTTGATCACTTGACACATAAAGCTTCCTCTAAGCAGGTTATTGGGTTGCAGATGGAGGACAGATGTTTGGATGAGGACTCAGCAAAAATTAGGGATAACTACATTTTCAGAGCATCTTCTCCGTATATCCGCTCTCTAATAGCAACCTAGAGGCTAGACAGGTGTGTTGCGATGTCATTCCTAGGAAGGTCAACATTTCAAACAGGGACAGGTTGGAGCAAGACTTCTCTATGAATTATTCACTGCCCTTAATTATGTGAAAAATGGTAAATCCCATAGCATGAATGTCCTTCCTTGCGAATTATTTATGGCAATGTGGGACATTGCAGGTAAGGATTTTTGTTGTATGGCTAATGACACACTTTCTCCGAGCACTTTGACAACCTCCCTCAACCAAGGGATCATCAAAATGATTTCAAAGAATGCGACCAGATATACTATTGGGAGGAGGGGCTCATTACTCTGCTAAGTGTCTCTTATAAGATTTTGGCCAAGGTACTTGCAGTCCCAATTCTTAGGGTGGTTTTGAGAATTGTCAAGTAGGAACATATGGGATTTGTGTAGGATAGATTTATTCTTAACACTAAGATTTCTACATAGGAGATCATGGAATGGACTAAGGAGATGGGCAAGACTCCTTGTTCCTCAAAATTAACTTCGATAGAGACTATGACAGAGTTGACCGGTCTTTCATCGTGGCTATGCTACAGTGCCTTGGTTTTGGTTACAGATGTGTAGCGATGGTGAACACCCTCTTTTTCAAAGCATCATCTTTTACTACAGTAAATGGCATTCTCACAACTCACATTATGCTTCTTTAGGTGAGTTTGGTTGAATAGTTGGATAGAGATGTAACAGTTCTCTTGCTTGGCTAAGCATGACTTTGGGTTCTTGCATTGTATCAATGTTAATTGACATCTCTCCTTATTGAACTTGCTTTAGTTATTAGTAAGTTGTGTAAGTTTTACTTGCATTGATCTTCTTCAGTTGCTCCTCTAAGTCTACGTGCCTGTTTCTTGAAGTGATTGGTTTTCACCAAAAGATTAGATAGGTCAGCATTTGTTTGCTTATTCGATCTTGCATCTTAAATGAAAATTTCTTCTGTTGATTGAATGATCAAATGATTGCTTCACTCATTGCCATTGGCCATTGATTAATAGTGATTGAATGATGATGAGACATGGAAGAATATTGCAGGTGCTCAAATGTCTCTGCGTAGTATTGCTTTATGTGCATGGATGTTTGCTATCTATATTCTCAAAACACACACGGGTAAGCAATGACTGCACATGTCACCTTAAAGGCACTCTTAATAAACCTTAAGCAATCATTGAATGCACTTGCTTCTATTGTTGGCATCTTGAATTGTGCTTGAATGTTTATGACTGGATGGTTGTTTGAGCTTTGCTTTGAGTTTAGTGTTAGTTTGGTAATCTTTGAGTCTCCTTTGCTTGTCAATGTTGTCATACAACTTGATGATGTGATGATTTCAATATTCTCTTACTCATGGGGGCTTGTGGAAGTGCCTTTGTTATATTGCGATAGCTTGATTGCAGTGTCTCCCTTTGCTTGTCTATGGATGATCCACAAATAGTTTTATCCGATGGCATGTCAATGGTTTGCATGAAACAGAAAGAATATCCATGCTTACGAATCTAATGCATAGTAACCAAAGCATTCATAAACATGCATTTAAATCAAAGACTTCTCCTTGGCTATGTTACATGCATAGTTTTTAGTCCCACTGCTAACTGCTTCATCATTGATGGTCAACATACATATCATTAGACCACAATTATTACCGTGTGTGTGAGGATAACATCTAATGTATGGCTTCCATTGTTACATCTATCATTAAATTTCATCAATAACTACTAATGAGATGACGTAAGTTAATGCTTAAATCTAATAAATGCTTGAGTGTAATGCTTCAAGTAAATCTGCATTAAAGATTCTTTTGTCAATGTTTTGAACCACATCTAGGCTCATCATCTAGCCTCGAGGGTTAGCTCAAGTGGTCATGAACCAGACATGAGATATCTTCCCCAGTGATGAGTTGGGGAGGTCACGGGTTCGACTCCCTTGATCCCCTCGAGGTTAGGTTCTGTAATCAAGGCCGATGGTTTACCCCGTTTACCATCCGTGGATCATGGTTAAGTACTTGAAGAGTTTTCCGCGAGGATTTCTTTGGGGAAAAAAATCTAGGTTCATCATCAGGATGGAATAAATGATGAGAAAGATAACAGCCTGACTTGTTTATTAATACTTATTATTTAACAAAGAAGGAGAAAAACAATAAGATCAGTCTAAAAAGGAGCAATAATTATATATAAAGGATAAAAACTTATTCTATTTATGGCTTAAGAGAAAATTACAATCTAGACCTTCTATGGTTTATCATACTAAAAAAGGAAGAAGAAATATAAATAACATAATATAATAAGATATAACGGTTCACAACGAGCCATATAAAGAAATCACATAATTTGATTGTAACATAATATAACTAGCATATCTAGCTAAGGACTTAATATCAACCAAAAGACATTCACGAGCATGGGAAAAGTCAAAAATAAGGAAAACTAAGTGGTGAAAGGGTGCAGCAATAGAATTGTTTTAATTATTGAAGGTATGCCTAGCAAATCTAACAATGGTTTGCAGAACAGATCTCTCAGCTTCATAAAACTGACAGGTGTTCCTAGTTGTCTTTTAAGATGCATAACAATGAGAAAAATATGCATGAAACAAATCTGAAATAAGGAGATCCGAATGGTAAACGGATGTGGTGTCAGATTGATTTCGACTACTAGCTATCCATCTTCCTAAATGTGGTGTTGCTTCTCAAAACAGAACATCCATTGACACAAAACATACAGAGAAGGTTTAACCAAGGCTTTAATTTGTGAATAACTCCTGCAATCATTATGAACCAGTGATAATGCCAATCACACATCTAGGAAGTTGCATGTTATCCAACAAGTGCACAAACAAAGTATGAAACAATAGATCAACCCCAGGGCAAGCTCACATCCCCAATGAAGTCATTGAGCTTAAAATTGCCTCCATGCCGCATAGTGGAGCATCGTTAAATGAACAGAGATGGAGTGGACTGCCCTAGACTAAATTAAATCATTGGTGTAGCAGTTAAATGTTTTGAAGGAGAAAAGAGGTATTTGAGACTTGCACATAGGATCCAATTGGTAGCACGATATCCCATGAGTTACAGATTAGTTATACTGATTGACGGAAGTGCGTATAAATGTATTGTTATCCAGGAAACCTCTAGTGAAGCAAGTAAGCTCTAGGGATTCCAAGATGAATCCATCTAAGGACAACTACTTGCACAGCAAATCACTTCTCAGACCTACTAGTAACAGCATTTCACTTCAAAAACACCCAGATGCAACGATAGATTTCCCAATAATGTGTTTGGCCTCTAAACACTCTTCAATAGTTGTAAAACATATCAACAGGGTAAACAAACTCGGTGAAGGCATGCAAAAATTAACTGAAGCAAGCACTGACACATTTTGCCTCCCCAAGGCTAAAATGCACTAGCACGACAGTTGCAGTAGTGAAACAAGATAGTATGGTGTTAGCACCGAAAATTACACCTTGTGTAATCAGGGTGCTAACTTTCATATTAACTCTTACATCTAGCACAAGGAAACAATCAAGGTTTTATGGAGAGTTCATTCAGTGATCTAGTACATCCACTTCAGAATCCAAAGTCCTTGCATGCATGATGGTCTTCACATTTACTATTTTAAGCTAGATGCATGTCCCCTGTAGCATGCAATATATGATGATTTAGAGGTGGTTTATGGTACATTCAAGGATTATATGTGCATGCAAGGGTTACCGGTAGTTTGCATGCAACCTGCATACAATTCCAATAAACTTGTATTTTTAGCAATTGGTTTTTTCAAAGATCGCATGTTGGATTTAATGATATATTTGGACTCCTTGTCTCCATGTGAATCTAATCAGAGTATTTCTGACAACATACGAGGTGTTTTGTGAAACTAATATTTTTAGCAGTTGGGGCTACAAGCCTTGCATGGCAATACAGAGCACATATCCAGGTTCTTTAAAGGTAGATAGTTTGATGACCCTGTTTGCAGTGACATACGAGGTCATATTATTTTTATAAATGTTATTTATAGTAAACACTACCACAAGTGATATTTTGGCATTCTAAGGTTCCTATTTTTAGGAGGCTCAACTTGACATTTTTTATGTTCCTATTTTTTAGGAGGGGTCGCTGCTATTGTTAGGCAGTGACATGCACTCATAGGATGATGATTGGTAAAGAGATGGTGCCATGTTGAAGTGCACAGAAAAACATCATTTACGTAATTATAACTTGATGGCTGTTGCAGGAAACAGCCCTCTGGGTGCCATACCAGTACCCCGAAACGCACCAAAATGGGTACTAAACTCTGTCAAAACACCGCCAGCCGTACTGTACGGTGTTTCCCAATTTGGAAACGCTGTATGCTACGGCCGGCGGCATTTTGACGATGTTTCGGCCCGTACGACAACCGTTTCGACGCCCTTTTTTGAGTTTGTGGCCAAGAGGGCTGTGGGTCCCTCAAATGGTCACAAACTCAAATTTTTCATTTTTAAATATTTATAATGCTACTCTTGATATTGGTGATGATGCAACTGGAAGTGGAATTGTCTCTTCTTCCCATCCATGCTCTAGTTCTGCTGAACATGCATCTTGTTCTATTTTTAATGATGAGGATGAGGATCAGTATGGACATGTATTAGGATATGTAATTGCAGTTGTCTTTAGCTCATCTTTTATTTCATTTTCAGCACATACAGCCTCATTTATAAAGGCTGATTTTGGATGTATAGCCTCATCTATAAAGGCTAATTTTGGATTTTGCTGCTTGCATCATGTAATCAATGATATTGATCATCTATGGGAGTTACTATAGACATGGTTTTCCTTCTAAAATGTCATTTATGTGTATCATTATTTTTTTCTTGCAAGATAATGTGTACAGTGTTTCCCCAACATTTCCATTTTTGGAGGGTCGCATTTCTTGACATCCCCATTTCGGAAACTTCCAAACGTTTCCCCGTTTCGGAAAACTTAGTTGATGAGCTATAAGATGTCGACATGTGTCTTGGTGTGGATAAAGACAAACATAATTAATAAAGTAAACAATATCTCTCACCCAAGATATCATTGGAAAAGATTTTGTCTTATTCATGAAGGTAGTTTTAAGTGGAGATTATTTATCGCAGAGGAGTTAATTCAATTCTTATCTAGAAGGAGGGTGCACTAATTGAGGTGAATAATTGCAATCTATTTCGAACTCAACATTATCTATTAAGTTATAGTTAACTACACCTTGCATGCAGCCTTATCCACTTACATCCAAAGATAATTGTGCTTTGCATGAGGCAAGTTCAATTGAAGGTTCAATTAGAGTTTGCATGCAATTATTGGCCAAGGAGGGTGCACAACTTAGAAGAACATATATCCATTTAATAAGTTTTTGGAGATGGAGGAAAGGGTTGGACCATGGGGCTTTGTTGCCCCTTGTACTTGTAATTGATTCTCAAGTTTTGATATCAATAAAATGAGTAGTTTGTTCTCATCTTCTCTTTTCTTTTGGTATATTAAGTTTATCTTATTGCCACAACAATTCTCCTACTTGCTGAAGTTTATTTGTTTCATATGATACGCTAAGTGGATTCATTCTTCCCTTAGTTGTTTAAGTATTTTTGACCTAATACTATGATTCAATCCCTGAAACTCCATAGTGTTAGGGTGAGGCTCAGGTATTTTGTTAATCAGACTGTGCTACATGCAGCTTTGACTTGACGGAGTTCTCAATTTGCCCTTATGCTTGACTTGGTCTTGAAGCGGCCAAGAGAGAATTGTATGAAAGGTTCTTTCCCATACAGGACTCACCTACCCAACAACGATAAGGAGGTTAACTTGCCTTTATCCAATGGGATTCGTCTAGACCAGCCCCATTGCATTTCTCCACTTCCACTTGGACCTCTATTTTTCTTTTGACTCCATAGCCCAGGGCGTAAGCACTAGTCATAACGGATTCATTCTTCCCTCATTGTTGTGTCCTTTGAGTTTTCCTTGTTTCTTGATCTAATTTACTCTTTCCAAGCTTGATTTGCAAATCAAAGGTGGCACCTTAGGATACCCCCCAATGTTGGAAAAGCCCCAGCCCAAAGCAAGAGACATGAATGCTAAGGTGATAATCGTTGATGTTTTACTTATACAGCTAGCAATTACGGTTTCTTTATTATTACAATCATTTAGCACATTAGCTGCATAAATAAGATCATTGAAAGAGAGGCAATCACAAAAACAATAGAGACACAAATTATCCTGGGAAACCCTCATGGGGAAGAAAACCACCAAAAACTTCCTCAAATATAGATAGACCAAAAACAAAGCAGAAGATCCTCCTCTAGTCCTTCACTAGGAAAGATTAGCGCACTACTTAACCAAGAGATACCAAGACATAAACCAAGAACTCTCCTTGACGTCACACCTAACTGCAGTAGGTTCTCCTCCAAGACTTGCGCACTGCATAGCTAGTTGGTGTGTGTGTCCAAATGAGGCATTGACCTCCCTTATAAATAGTGGTCTGGCCAGCCTAAAATTAGGTCTGGGCCGACCTGTCACTTTACCCTCTTAATTTACATTTAATTGTCAAGGCACAATAAGGTCGACTTTTACAAAGGCACAATAGGTCCTAATTAACAAATATAATATAACAATATTATTCAACACTCCTTGGGTAGAATATTCTTTTAAGTTACAATATTTCAACACTCCCCCTTAACAAGAAGGGTATTCTACTAACAACATCAATAACAACTGACTGGACTCAATACAACATCAAGAGGAGACATCGTCATCAACATCTGGAACATTCTTTGTCATATCTATAAATCATCGGAAGTTTTTCTCAGCATTATCATCAGTAGAAATTGAGCATCGTCATCATCTGCAGCACGGAGTTGGAGTAACATCATCATCAACAACAACATGAAGCTGGAACGACAACATCAATGGTAACAGAATGAGACAGGAGCATCAACAGCAGCAACAACAACAACAGTGGGCACTCCGACAGACCGTCCATCCGGACCTTACAGGATCTATCCAAGGATAATAAAATCCCCGAGGATATAAATCCTAACGAGATGCCACACTACTGACCACAACAAGTATATACATACATAGGCACTCCAACAGACCGTCCATCAGGACCTTAGGGGATCTGTCCAGGGATGATCAATCCCCTAGGATATAAATCCTAACGAGTTGCCCTGTTGGTGGTCAGGATACCATAGTATCATCAGCGTCACTCCCCCTTTCGAGGGAAGTCCTTTTGGACTACACCAAGCTTGTCTCGGAAGTACTTAAACTTCACACGAGACATAGGCTTAGTCAACACATCTGCTACCTGCTCATCTGTGCCAACATAATGGAGCTTCACAACTCCCTTTTGTATCATATCACAAATGTAGTGGTACTGGATCTCAATGTGCTTCGTCTTATCATGGAACATTGGGTTCTCTGTCATCTTTATGCAACTTTGGTTATCACAAAAGATCACGGTAGCATCCATCTCTAGGTCAAATAGACTTGTCAACAACTTCTGAAGCCATGTGGCTTCAGAACTAGCGAAGCATGCTGCAATGTACTACACTTCTGTCGTACTGAGAGCAATATTGGATTGCTTCCTGCTTTGCCACGAAGTCATGGCTGACCCTAAACTGAAACAACATCTTGAAGTGCTTTTTTTATCTGAAGCACTTCCAGCCCAATCTAAATCAGTATAGCCATACAATCTAAAGTCACAATCTCCAGTATAATAGAGGCCATAGTCCAACGTACCCTTAAGGTATCTCATCACATGCGTGGCAGCTACAAGGTGAACACGTCTGGGCTCCACCAGATACTAACTCAAGGTGTTCACAACAAAGCATATATCTGGTTTGGTATTCGTTAGATACATCAACGAACCAATCACCTATCTATATAGAGTAACATCAACTATTTCTGACGAAGTATCAGCCAATAACTTCAGATTCGTCTCCATAGGAGTGGACATGGCTTTACAGTCCATCATGTCGAATCTCTTCAGAATTTCCACAGCATACTTTCCTTGATTAAGGAAAATCTCTTCTGGGCTCTGCCATACTTCAAGACCTAAGAAATAGTGCATCAGCCCTAGGTCCTTCATTTCAAATTCAGCGGCAAGCTTCTTCTTACAATCTGTGATGAGCTTTTCTTCATCTGTCAAGAATAAGTCATCCACATATAGCAGCAATATAACTGGTCCATCATTCTCAATCTTGAAGTAAAGGTTGGGATCAGCTTTACTCTACGTAAAGCCCAAGCTCTTCAGAAAACTATCAATCCTGCCATACCAAGCTCTTGGAGCTTGCTTCAACTTGCAGACATGAGTCTTCATGTTCTGTACTTCTAAACCAAATTTTCACATCACATTGTACCAACCTAGTACACTTGCTCAACTACAAGTCAATCTACATAATCACATGTTGGTTCTATGTGCTTTCTGCAAAGCACTATTTGTCTCACTGCCTGAGAGTATGTCCTCTACTTTTTCTGCAACTGTTCCTTCTAGAACCGGGACTCTGCACCTGCAGCTGTTATTTCTGAAGCTGAGAATCACTGCTCTATTCTCAGTGTAGTTGTTGAACTATGAGAGTAGCTCCTCTATTCTATCATGGAAACAACTTCATCTGAAACTGAGAGTGATTGATATTGAAGGTAGTTTTTCTTCTTTCATGGAGGCAACTCAATCTCAAATACAGGGACTGCTCCCTCTGAATCTCATACTGTATCGGAATCATGGTTGTTCTGGTTGTCTTCACGAACCTGGAACTATTTCTTCGATTACTACAGCAAGTGTCTCGTCATAGTCTTCTCCCTCTTGCTGGGAGAATCCTTTGGACACAAATCAGGCTTTGTACATCTTTATACTGTTATCTGCAACATGCTTGTTCTGTTAGATCAATCTTGGAAGTCACCACCGACATCCCTTCTGGTTTCAAGGCAAAATCCATATCCCAGTCCTTCTGACTGGCTTTCTCCTCTGTCACTGAAACAAGGCAATCTTCCCAGGAGATTTCATGTCTCCTAGAAGTCTTTGAAGCTACGATCTAGTCTTCTCAACTCATGGCATCTGATTGTCAGTCCTGGAAGACGTCTCTTTTCTCATTTGATCCTCTCTAAGATCAGGCTCACTCTGAGTCTCCATGCTCCCTCTAAGGCTTGACTCCCTCTGAGTCTATATAATCAGAGCCAACTGCTCCCTCTGATATGGCCCATCAATGCTATATGGCTTTGCATCCTACAAAGTGTCAGGGGATTATATTGGTCTCTTCCTAGTTACTGCATTGATTTTGGGTAGGCCCTTTTGGCTCTACTAACTCTTTCTGATGATCTAAAGAGTGATCAACTGCACTAGAGGGATTTGTTCTGTCATCTTTGGAGCCTTCTGCTCCTCATGATCTGTCCTCATATGAGTTGTTCTGTATCTAGGAAAAGTAATAACTTCTTCTTCTTCTTCTTCTTCTTCTTCTTCTTCGGTACATGAATGTATACGGTCATGTATACAGCTTGGATAGTCTGCTTCATGTTTCATCTAATATGTTGCCTCCTGCAACCATCACTATAGCTCCCTTCAGGGTTATCACCTGTGACCTTCACGGAACAAGAACAAGGGAGAAACGGTAGACAAGAATAATACTCTTTATA
>ML777051.1:461923-491431 GCA_009831015.1 Picea engelmannii | reverse complement strand
CTCACCATATTGGCATGAAATGGTCCAAGCCATCAATAGTGCCCCTAACGGATATAGGAGCCCTGGGTATGACAAAGCTAGAACCTTGGGACTTGACATGGAAAGAGCCAAAATCCAAGGTGCTCTAGGAAATTTTATAAATAATTGGAACCGGAATGGGGTATCAATTGTATTTGATGGTTGGACAATGTGAAAGGTAGGCCATTGATAAATATTCTTGGTGTGTCTGCTAGTGGTACAATCTTCCTTTTAGCCCATGACTACTCAGATCACTACAAGACAGGTATTAATATTGCAGAGGCCTTGCTGAAAACCATTCAAGAGATTGGGCCCTACAATGTCATTCAAGTCATCACTGATAATGTTGCTAATTGTAAGGCAGCAAGAGCAATCATTGAAGATAGGTACCCCAATACAGTTTGGTCGGGGTGCTTGGTTCACACAATGAACCTTTTGATGCATGATATCATTAAAAAGAAAGACCATGATTATAGATGGATTGGTGATTTATACAAGAGAGGGAAGAAGATGATAAGATTTATTACCAATCATAGCATGGCCCACTTCATTTTTCGCAATCACTCCAAGTTGGAGTTACTAAAGATTGCAAAGACCAAATTTGCTAGCTATTATCTCACCTTCAGGCGCCTGTTGAAGGTAAGAGAGGCATTGGCTAGTATGGCCTCGAATAATTCATGGCAGGATCTAAAAGACAGGGTTACATCCGCATCTGAGAGAAGTGACTTTCAGGAGGTGGAGGACATAGTTCTTGGTGGCCATTTTTGGCAACAAGTTCGGTATATTCTGCAGTTCACCAAACCCATTTATAGTATGATTCGGTTTGCAGATACAAATCAGCCGGTGATTGAAGAGATGTATAAGAAGATGGACGCATGCTAGGCCAAAATTCCAAATCAAAGACATTGTTCAGTCGAGGGATGTGATCTTGTATGATCATATCCATAAACATGTGGTCAAAAGGTGGGATAATTTGAATGTTCCACCGCATGCCCTAGCTGTTGGCGTATGTCCTTACCCCAAAATATTATTCTTCATCTTGATTGGCCCAACCAGCACCTGGGAGTGGGGAAAGGAGAAAACCACACACTGATCCAGAGGTGCAAAATGGATATATGCTTGCATTGGACAAGTCGGTACCTGATGAAGAGGAGTGTGCTCAAGTACGAAGCGAATTGAACAAATACATCAGTGAGCATGGAGTCTTTGGTAACTTGCATGCAACCAAATATCGAGACAAGATGGGTTCTATCGAATGGTGGAACATGTATGGCTCCTCTACCAAAAATTTGCATAAATTGGTGATGAAGGTGCTTTCTCAAGTTGTTAACACCTCTTCTGCAAAGAGGCATTGGAGCACCCATAACTTCATCCACAGTGTAAAGAGAAACAGCTTGAATGCCGATCGGGTTGAAAGCTTAGTTTATGTGCATTACAACTTGAGGTTGTTGTCGCATTATTGTGATGTAGGGGAGGAGAGTGCTTTATATAACTTTGAAAGAGATATGAATTGGGACAACAATCCAGAGGAGACTAATTTGGAGGATGGAGCCATTGTTTTAGAACGCTTGGAAGAGGAACTTTTGGGTGATCGTGACGGTGATCATATTCTTGGAGGAGACATGCCACCCCCATCCACTAGCGGTGTTCCAAATTCAACAATTTTACCTTTATCTTCACAGCATCCATTGTCACGTGGGGGCCATTCAGTTGTTGGTCATATTCCACGATCACTTCCACCTGTTCCTACTTCTCTTCAAAGATCACAGGATAAGAAACTAGAAGTTTCTTGTGGCAAGAGGAAAACTTAGAGAATAGTACTTAGTACTTGCTACTATATACTACATCTTTTTTTTGTGTTTCCTGTTTAGAAGTATTCTCTAGATTCTAGAACTTAGTACTTTGTCTTGACTCTTGACTCTTTATTATAGTTTATTCTATAACAATGAAGTTATGAACTTATGAAGTTTGAAGTTGAACATTATATGAGAGTTTACCTTTGAAGTTTGAAGTTTGAAATTTGAATTTTAAAGTTTTGAACTTTGAACTATTCAATGAATCTTACAACTCTTTGGTAATGAATATGATGCTCTAGAATCTAGAGTCTAGACTCTATTTCATTTTGTGGTTGATGTCTTTTACAATCTATTGATAACAAATGTTTATGATTGATGTTATAAGTGTACTAAATGGTTGACCATTGATGCTTTAATGATCATGATTCATCACTAATCAATTAGTTAAGTGATCTTATATCTATGTTTTCATGTTTTTTGCAATTGATTCAACATTCTGCATGTTTTTTATATATATGCATCAAAATATATATTTTTTATGTATTATATAAAAAACGCTTCCAAAATGCTCTCGCTCCCGGAATTTTTTAAAAATTGACACTCCCACTCCCGCTCCCGCTTCCCGATTTCGCTCCCCGCTCCCAACAGCCTTGGTCCATCATCCTGAATCTCTGCAGGATCTCAACAGTATATTTTCCTTGGCTGAGGAAAATCTCATCTGGCCTTTGCCACACCTCCAATCCCAAGAAATAATAAATCAGACCTAGATCCTTCATCTCGAACTCTGAAGTGAGCTCCCTCTTGCAACCAGCTATGAGCTTCTCATCCCCTGTAAGAAACAGGTCATCCAATATCAAGGGGCAACCATCCCCAAGCTCATAAAAATAATTGTCTAGCATATCCTGCCCTAGGTATCTGCTTAAGCCTATACAAGGCTTTCTTCAATCTGCAGACATGAGACTCCTTCTCATGTATCTTGTGGCTACTCTATGTACACTTCTTCTGGCTATTGGAGCAAATGTCTCGTTCTAATATTCTCCCTCTTGTTGGGAGAATCCTCTGGCCACAAATCTAGATTTGTACATCTCTATGTTGCTATTTGCAGCATGCTTGATCTTGTAGATCCACTTGGAAGTCACCACTGACTTCTCTCTGGAACCACTTACCACACATCATCATAGCATCCTTCCATTCTTGTTGCTGCTTAGCAGCTTCCTCAAAAGTGGAAGGTTTTGAATCAATGATCATCCTCATCAGCGCCACATAGCTGGAAACTTGTGTGGTCCCTTGCTCTCTCAAGAACTAAGGAAAAATCCATATCCTAGTCCTTCTGGCTGGCTTCCTCTTCTGTCACTGAAACAAAGGAATCCTCCCAGGAGGCCTCATATCTCCTCGAAGCCTCTGAAGCTTCGATCTAGCCTCTTCAACTTGTGGCACCTGTCTGTCAGTCTTGGAAGACGTCTCTCTCTCCCATCTAAATCCGAGGAATACTTTCTGAATGAAAGTCTCTAAGCCACTGACTCTCTCTGAGATTGGGCTCAAGTTGAGTCTGCATGCTCCCTCTGAAGCTTGACTCCCTTTGAGTCTATATAATCTCTGGAGCCTTCTTCTCCCTCTACATGTGTTGACCTCCTTTGAAGTCTGATCTCCTATGAACTATCATGGGGAAGTTGCTCCTCCCTAATGGATCCTGAAGGCTGACTCCCTCTGAACTCTATCTCCTTTTGAGTTGGTACTTGGTGGGGTCACCTGCCTCACCACTGGTGGAGCCATCTGCTCCTCCTCATGATATGGCTCATCAATGCCATATATCTGTATCCCCTTTGCATCCTGCAAAGTATCACGAGACCATACTGGTCTCTTTCTGGTCACTACAACGATTTTGGGTAGGCTCTTCTGGCTCTATGGATTCTTCCCGATGATCTGAAGAGTGATCAACTGAACTAGAGAGATATGTACAGTCATCTTTGGAGCCTTATGTTCCTTACAATCAATCTTCATATGAGATACTCTATATCCCGCAAAAGTACCCTTCTTGTCAAAAGATTCTGACTTCGTCCTCTTTTCCTTTATTACATGGATGTGTACAGTCATGTACACAACTCTATGTTTGGATAGTCTGCTCCATGTCTCAGCTATGGACCATCTAATATGTTGGCTTGTAAAATACCGTCATGATATCTCTTGAGTTTGAGGCGATGTTTTCTAAGTTTAAGGAGGGTTTTCGCTAAAGTAATTCTTCAAACAGTTTGTATCCAATTAGCTGAAGGTGCAATCCTGTATCTTTTACAAATAAGAAAAACTTCTAATAACTCATGGATAAATGCCCATATTAGTCAATACTGAAATATGATGTGAATGCAAAATACTAGAAATGGTTGCTGCCCATTTTAGTTAAAATCAGGAAGATCATATACAGGTTGTCCCCAAACACTTGCATAAGGAAGCTACCAATCATAATTTCAGTTTGTAACATCAGCTAACAAATACAACAGCTATAACAAGATAGAACCTGGAGTTAATAAGGGAGTGAGTGAGCTCATGTACTGTTCTGATGAGGGAGGAGGAATGTCTTTTAACAGCAGCAAATAGACACCTATCAGTGGAAGTTCGACCCCTCTAGAAAACACCTTCAGATATATATATTTTGCAGCTGTAAATAGAGGGAGAAGTAACAATAAAATTGCACCCAGAATGAGTGTTGGCACTCGACCCAGCCAAGGTGTTGACTCCAGAAAATAATGGTAGTGCTCTCCAGTCTGAAAACAGAGAATACAGTACCCAGGTTTGTGATAAAACTCGACCTTCAAGCAGCAGTAATTTATTTTTGTCTTTTTACCAAGAAGTATGCCCAGTTCAGATGGATGGCGCCACACAGGGAATATATATGAAATAGCAATGGGATAAACAATTCCTCACTTCAAATAACTCGGTTATCAAGTAATACAAGTCACCCACCCAGAGAGATATGTTTTCCAAGAGAAGAATACTGCCCAGAAATGAAGGGAAACTGCACCCAGCAAGTATAAAACGTCCAGCAGTGTAAATAAACTCCCTGTAGTATGGATGGCGCCCAGCAACAATGAAGAAACCACCCTTCAATAGAAAATTCGTCCCATAATGAAAATCCCAGCCGCCACACAACAGAAAATCAACCACCAATTGAAGAACTTAACTGTGAGAAGATAAAACTCAATAGCAATGAAGTTCAGTGAAGAAATCTGATTGATTTCCTCCCAAGACTAGCTAGGGTGTATCATTGCAATACCGAAACCAGAGATAGATGAAGGGTTTCCAAAACCCTAGACTCTTTCCTCAAGAGCTGTCCAAAATCTAATTTCCAAATGAATAAATGCAAGAATGAGGGGCGCCTTCTCATTTGCCCTCTTTTATTTCTCAAATGAGTATTTCTCGCTCACTTTACTTTTATTTTATTTTTAAAGTCACTTTATGCTTGCACACTTTATAATTTTTAAGTGACTTCATTTGCGTAAGACCCATGTCCCCCTTTTTCTCTTTTTCACTTTATAAAGTTATTTCCTAGGCAAAAGTTGAGTTCCCTAGTTAACTTTTCCGACTTAGCCTACAAGAACCAAGTTAGGCTAGCAGAACCACTCCTTATGACTCCTAGGCCAATGGGGACATTACAATCCTCCCCGCCTGAGATTTCTTGTCCTCAAGAAAATGCAATCCACGATGTTGCAATATCTGCTCTCCTTCGCAAGTGGCATCCTCAATAGGCAGATTTTTCCATTTGATCAGGTACTCTTTGATGCTCATGTTCCTTAATTTCCGCTCTCTGGTCTCCAACACCTCCTCCGGAATTAGAATCAACTGCCCCTCCTCATCCAATAGTGGTATCTCTGTAGAGGTGACAACATGTTGTCCCACTGCCTTCTTGAGGCATGAAACATGAAAGACATTGTGTATCTTACACCCCTCTGAAAGATCTAACTCATAAGCTACCTCCCTGACTCGCCTTGAAATCCTGTAGGGGCCATAGAATCATGGCTTCAATTTTTCTGCCCCTTTCATTTTCAAGGATGACTGCCTGTATGGTTGCAAGCGGACGTATACCAAGTCTCCCACCTCAAAACTGCGCTCCACTCTATGATTATCGACATACATCTTCTCTTGATTCTGTGTCATTTGCAGGTTATCTTTGAGAGTTCGCAGGATGTCCTGACTCTCCTGAATCCAATCTTTGGCTTTGGGTGCCCGGCTATCCCCAAATGCTCGGTCCACAAAGGTGGTGGTGTCATAACCATAAAAAGCTTTGAAAGGTGTCATCTTGATCGACATGTGATAGGTGGTGTTATAGCAATTCTCACCCAAGTGCAGCCATTTGATCCATGCCCTCTGTTGCCCCGATACATAATTTCTCAAATACCCCTCAAGCCATTTGTTCGCAATTTCGGTTTGCCCATCGATCTGAGGGTGATAACTGGTATTGGGCGTTAATTATGTCCCTACGAGTCTGAACAACTCCTGCCAAAAACCCCCCATGAATCTGTTGTCTCGATCACTGACAATTGTCTTGGGCAGTCCATGCAGCCAAAATACCTCTCTGAGGAACAATCCCGCTACATGCGCTACAGAGTATTTGGACAATATGGCAAAGAAATGGGCGAATTTTGTAAGCATGTCAAGCACCACATAGATACAATCCTTCCCTTGAACCTGAGGCAGCCCTGTAATGAAATCCATCGAAATGATTTCCCATTTTTGTTTAGGGATGGGAAGTGGTTAGAGCAATCCTGTTGGATGGGTATGTTCTGCCTTATTCTGCTGACAGATGTGGCACTCCCTTAGAAACTTCAATACATCAATCTTGAGACCCTTCCAAGCGAACCTCTCCCGAATTTGTTTATAAGTCTTCATGTATCCTGGATGACCCACCAAAGGAGAATTATGCGCAGCATGAAGAATTTTGTCTTTCAACTGAGACTCTGGGCATGAACTCATCACCTGCTTCATTTCCTCGAATGTCTCATCACCTGTGAGAATCCTTTAACAAATTTCATGTAGTAAGTGTAGATACCAAGGAAACTATTTAGTTCTGTCACATTCCTGGGAGTTGGCCACTCAATGATCGCCCTAATCTTTTCTTGGTGCACATGTACCCCATTCACCCCAATCACGTGCCCCAAGTAGAGCATCTTTGTCATACCAAACTCGCACTTGGATTCCTTTGCATACAGCTGCTGACTCTCTATAATACCAAGTACTTCATCAAGATGTCACAGATGGTCTTCCCATGTTTTGGTGTATATGAGGATGTCGTCAAAGAAGACCAATAAGAACTTCTTCAACTGCTTATTGAACACATGATTCATGCCCAATTGAAAAGTGGCAGGGGCATTAGTTAGCCCGAATAGCATGACCAAAAACTCATAATGCCCATAGTGGCATCAAAAGGTTGTCTTAGGTACGTCTTTCTCTCGTACCTTCATCTGATGGTACCCTGATCAAAGAACAATCTTCGAGAAAAATTTAGCTCTCTGAGCTCATCCATTAATTCATCAATCTTGGGTATGGGATACCAATTCTTGATCGCTTTCTTGTTTAGAGCAATGTAGCCAATACACATCTGCAAAGTACCATCCTTCTTCTTGACTAAGACAACGAAAGAGGCAAACGGGTTGGAACTAGGGCGGATATGGCCCATTTTCAACAATTCTTTGATGGTTTTTTCAATCTCGTCCTCGTAAACCTTAGGGTGCCAATAGGGGTTTGTGATAACTGCTTGGACCCCCTCTTCTAACTCTATGATATGCTCAAAACCTCTATCAGGTGGAATGCCAGGAGGAATGTCACTAAATACCTTATGATGTTTGTGGAGTAAAAGCTGTAAGTCCTCTGGAAGTTGCTGCAAACAGTCTGGTGGCTCTCTATCAGAAATAAAACACTCTACAGCCCACTCTATATCACCATGCCTCATGATTGCCTCCATGCTGTGAGATGACACAATCTTCGACGGGTACTGGTGCATGGCTCGTAGGACCACTTTCTTGCCATCCGGGCCTGTGAACTCCATCTCCATGGTCCTATGATCAAAGTAGTGTATCTCCCAATAGAGTAAAGCCATTGAACGTCCAACACTACATTGGTGTCTGGTACGTCCACCACGAAGAAATCATCTGTCATTGAGTAGTTTCCCATGGTTATTGTGAGCTTGGGAATCCACTTGGTGCAACTCATCTAGTGGCCTCCTGGTATGACTACTGTGAACCCATCGAATTCCTCTGTCGGAATTCCTCTCCTCTTGACCATGTTAGCGTCAATGAAGTTATGGGATGCTCTCCCATCAATTCCTGTCATCTTGTGCCCCTGTAGGACACCTCTTACCCTGAAGGTATGATACCTCGAAAACCCTGACATCGAGGCCATGACTGGGCTCTTCACCCCAGCCTGTGAAGACTCTTCTCCTGATGTTGGATGTCCTTGGTCCTGTGCCTACTCCACCTCCTCATCCTCATCACTGTCACTGTCAGAGTATACCTCAATGTAATGGGCCTTTCCCATTCTGTCCATCCCAGCGCATTTGTGTCCTTGTGCCCATGGCTCCTGACAGCTGAAACACAATTTCTTTTTCCTCAATTCTCTCCTGGTCTCTTCATCCAGTTTGGGCTTTCCGTCCCAATCTCTCTTAGGTGGTATGGTCTCCTTAGTCTTCGTGGTAAAAGTGGGTTTGGCCGGAAACTGACTTTTAGGTACTACATCCTACATGTCACAAGCTCTGTTGACTGCATCATGTAAAGAGGTAGGCTTGTAAGCCTTGACCCATCCTCGTAGAGGCTCTGTTAGCCCCTCAACAAACAACATCACCAAACGGGCCTCTGAAATGTCTGTCACCATCACAACGACCCTCTGAAACTCAGATATATAAGCCTCTGGGCTACCTGTCTGCTTGAGCTGAGCCAGCTCCCTGAAGTGAAGCTCTGGATCCTTCCTGTCAAATCTCTCGATGAGCCTCTGTGTGAAGTCCAGGTAGGAGGTAACCTCGGCATGTCCAAAGGTGACTAACCCATGGTACCACCACTCATGGGCCTCACCATCCAAGTGCAAGGTGGCCAACTTAATGGCATCTGTCTCTGGCATCTGGTGCAGCTGGAAGTAAGTGTCGAGCTTCTGCACCCATGATCTCGCGGAGCATTTAGAGACCCCATCAAAGTTGGGAATGGTGACCTTCCCAAGGGTAAGCTGCAACTCAAAATTTTGTCTCATGGCCCTCATGGGCCCTCTCGGCCGGTTTCTACTCTTTATATTGCAGAACTCTGCAAAAGACATGGCTGAGTGGAAATCATCTCCCAGCCTCTTGTACTCCTCTAAATATGCCCTAATCAACCTACATCAATGGACCTGCAGCATCATTCCCCAAAAATTGAGGCACAGTGGGTCTAGGGGATTTGGTGTACAAGTGGGGCTGGTTCTGCATCGTAGTGCGTGAATGGCTACCCTCTCCATTGTTTGAGCCCCCATCACCATTCTGATTCTGCTTCATTGGGCCCTCCAAGGAATTCTTAGCTAGCTGCCCCATAAGGTCCATCATGACCTTTTGACCCTTGGCCAAATCATTCAAAATATTGAACACATTGTTGATCCTGGCATCATCTTCTTCCCCCATAGTTTATTTGCCCCTAAGTATGATAGATGGTGTTGACTCTCATGTTTCTTCTTCTCTAACCACACAGGGGGATCTGGGGTTCTTCCCCTACTTCTTCTGTAGGTAATGTTCTGCTCGTCTTTTGGTCTCATAAATATGATTATAAGTGCCCTCAAAGCCCACAGCTGCAGAGGAACATGCTCTGATACCACTGTAAAATACCGTCTTGATATCTCTAGAGTTTGAGGTGATTTTTTCTAGTTTAAGGAGGGTTTTCACTAAAGTAATTCTTCAAACAGTTTGTATGTAATCGGCTGAAGGTGCAATCCTGTATCTTTTGCAAATAAGAAAAACTTCTAATAACTCATGGATAAATGCCTATATCAGTCAATACTGAAATATGATGATGTGAATGCAAAATACTAGAAATGGTTGCTGCTCATTTTATTTAAAATCAGGAAGATCATATACAGGTTGTCCCCAAACACTTGCATAAGAAAGTTACCAATCATAATTTCAGTTTGTAACATCAGCTAACAAATACAACAGCTATAATAAGATAGAACCTGGAGTTAATAAGGGAGTGAGTGAGCTCCTGTACTGTTCTGATGAGAGAGGAGGAATGTCTTTTAACAGCAGCAAATAGACACCTCTCGGTGGAAGTTCGACCCCTCTAGAAAACACCTTCAGATATATATATTTTGCAGCTGTAAATAGAGGGAGATGTAACAATAAAATTGCACCCAGAATGAGTGTTGGCACTCGACCCAGCCAAGGTGCTGACTCCAGGAAATAATGGTAGTGCTCTCCAGTCTGAAAACAGAGAATATAGCGCCCAGGTTTGTGATATAACTCAGCCTTCAAGCAGCAGAAATTTATTTCTGTCTTTTTACCAAGAAGCATGCCCAGTTCAGATGGATGGCGCCACACAGGGAAGAACCAGCAATGGGATAAACAATTCCCCACTTCAAATTACTCGGTTATCAAGCAATACAAGTCGCCCACCCAGAGGGATATCTTTTCCAAGTGAAGAATACCGCCCAGAAATGAAGGGAAACTGCGCCCAGCAAGTATAAAACGTCCAGCAGTGTAAATAAACTCCCTGTAGTATGGATGGTGCCCAGCAAAAATGAAGAAACCACCCTTCAATAGAAAATTCATCCCATAATGAAAATCCCAGCGGCTACAAAACAGAAAATCAACCACCAATTGAAGAACTTAACTGTGAGAAGATAAAACTCAATAGCAATGAAGTTCAATGAAGAAATTTGATTGATTTCCTCCCAAGACTACCTAGGGTGTATCGTTGCAACACCAAAACCAGAGATAGATGAAAGCTTTCCAAAACCCTAGACTATTTCCTCAAGAGCTCTCCAAAATCTAATTTCCAAATGAGCAAATGCAAGAATGAGGGGTGCCTTCTCATTTCCCCTCCTTTATTTCTCAATTGAGTATTTCCCACTCACTTTACTTTTATTTTATTTTTGAAGTCACTTTATGCTTGCACACTTTATAATTTTTAAGTGACTTCATTCGCCTAAGACCCATGTCCCCCTTTTTCCCTTTTTCCTTTTATAAAGTTATTTCATAGGCAAAAGTTGAGTTCCCTAGTTAACTTCTCCGACTTAGCCTACGGGAACCAAGTTAGGTTAGTGGAACCACTCCTTGTGACTCCTAAGCCAACGGGGACATTACATGCCTCCTGCAACCATCATTATAGCTCCCTCTCAGAGCTATCACCTGTGACCTACCCAGAACAAGAGCAACAACAAGGGAAAACAACAAACAATAACAATATTCTTATAATAAGAACAATAATTTAAAAAAAAAAAAAAAACGGGAACAATCGTCACAATAGCTCCTTCTCAGAGCTATCACTTGTGACCTGCCTGGAATAAGAGTGAAAACAAAAAACAAGAACAACACTCTTCAAGTGTTGTGACCAATCATTCCTCAATGGTAATCTCACCGGAATAAGAAACAACAACAACAACATCTCCATGGTAACCTCCATGGAATTTACAAGATAACCTACCTGGAATAAGAACATCTCCTAGAGGAGATCAATTTATCTTGTAAACAAGTGCATCATTAATACTGAACAATGAGCTTTTACTTAATGATCATCATATCAACAATATTCAAGTGTTACAAAACATTTGATAGCAATAGCAGTAATAGAACTCTAAAGAATGTTATTCTAGTTACAACACTTACTTGGGCTGCAGTAGTATAAAATACCAAACCTGATATGCAAACCTGGAGTCTCGCTGTTGTTGTCCCCATTTGAGTTCTTCTATATTGTAGGAGACATCGTCACTGTTGCCTCCAACTCTTGGGCTTCCTCGGAGTGCACTAGATCTAAGATCCCTTTGGATCTATTGTCATTGCTTGGATAAATTTCCTTTTCCAAGTGTACGCCTCCTGCAAACACCCTCATCATATATACAAGTACACCATCCAACTTTGTCTTCTAATCTGAGACATTACTTCAATAAGAAAAGGTTAGAAATATGAATGAGAAGGTTCAATGTCCAGGAAAATGTCAACAAGCCTAAAACCCTAAAAAATTCAATTTTAACGGAAAGTCAATCTGAGAAGTGCACTAGATGCGCTAGAGTAGGTCAAGTTGATTAGTGATGGAGTTTGTCCCAATCGATTTTATAATAAGTGCTCAAAGAGCTTGACAAAGAAAACTGTGCAGTGGCAAATCTCACGATCTTCCTTCCAGTGATTAGACTATTCTGAAGGAAACCTGCTCTGATACCATGTTATATTTTCATTAGTTTCATTAACAATAGATTTACCATAGCATTTTTATCTTCTTTTAACATTCAATAATCATACACTGAAATATATAAGCAACGGCAAGCACAAGAAGACAAAGATTTATCCTGGGAAAACCCCAAACTCGAGGAAAAACCCAGCCAACTTTTCTTAGAGAGAATCTTTCCAATATTCCAATACAACCATGAACCAGCTCTATTCACAAGACCAAACCAACAATGAAGAAACCATGATAACAAATACTTATCTTCTTCTTGTCAAACCCTAGCGAGGGTAGACAACTGAGCAGCACACCACAGAATTGGCAAAATATAGGCACATCACTAGAGCAAGATAGCGCACCACAAAACTAGCACAACTGGCTATTGGTAACACCAACTGTAACTACAACTAGGAAGCACCACACAACCTTAGCGCAACTCCTCCAAAGGTAGTGCACAACAAAAACCATCAAGAGCCACCAAGAATATCCTTCCCCAAGTGGGCACACTCTCCAAGAGAACCAGAAACCAGAAATAGTGAAACTACTGCAACTGCAGTTGCAACTGCCTAGTGCGCACTCCAAAAGGAGAACTATCTGACAAATGAACTGACCCGGACTTGTATTTATACCATAGTTTTAAAAACCGGAACCAGTCGAGGGTCCAATATTCCAATACAACCATGAACCAGCTCTATTGACAAGAGCAAACCAACAATGAAGAAACCCAGATAACAAATACTTATCTTCTTCTTGTCAAACCCTAGCGAGGGTAGACAACTAAGCAACACCACAGAACTAGCGCAAGATAGGCGCATTAATAGAGCAAGATAGGGCACCACACAACCGGCACAACTGGAAACTAGTAACAGCAATTGTAACTGCAACTGCAACTATGACTACAACTAGGCAGCACCATACAACCTTAGCGCAACTCCTCCAAAGGTAGCGCACAAGAGAAACCACCAAGAGCCACCAAGAAAATCCTTCCCTAAGTGGGGCGTGTTATCGCACAGTTTGTACTTTGAAGGATAAAGGAAAGGTAAAGAAGACAAATCGATGCAACAGGAAACTACCCTATCACTGTCATCTCAATAGGGTATCTTTTTCTATTTAGGGTGGTAGGCCCAGGGGAGACGTCCCCAGTGACTTGGGGTTTTGAGAAGGCAAAGGTTTAAAGCCAAGTAAAAGTTTCCCCCTCACAAGTCACCACCGATCAGAAAGTCCGGCTAAACAGCCAATAAAGATAATAAGAACCAGAAGTGTACCTGCACGGAACAAAGCAACAAGAAACTATATATTTGCAACATCACTTGATGGTTAGTACTTCATATAATCAAGGACTTTCTAATATCAAGCAATTGACCGATAATATTGATGAAGAAAATTAATGATGTACAATAGCAATAATCACAAAATGTTACTTCACAATAAATACTTAAAAAGAAGCTTCACAATGAGCAAGGACAATTTATCATCAATGTCACAATATCAACATTCATTAGAAGCAAAGACTACTACGCTTTAGCCAATCTTTCAATTGGTTTAAAGAAGCATAAAATGCTGCAAAGTATAATTACAAATCAAATGGATAATGGCAGCAATAGGGTTAGTAGGTTAGGGTTAGAAGGTATTAGTAGTTGTTCAAAGAGTTTGGATGTTTGAAGTTTTGTGATCAAGGCACTCAAGCATAAAGGCTTTAGATCAGTGCATTCATAGGGCAAATGGAGTCAAAGATGGTGGCAAGAGTTGAAGGAACAATGTGATAATAGCATGGCCAAAGACAAGAGGAAATTGATGGTGAAGTGTTGATAAGCCAAGGCTTCAACCATCAAATCCTAGGGGAAAACGGCTCACTAAGGTGTAGTAACCCTAGGCCTTAAGTGCGTTTTCCTCCTTCTCTAGCTCAATAGCAAAGTAAAAACGGCTATGATGAAGAGCAAAGGTAGGGTGTTGCAATGGCAAGGCCCTAGCAATGTCTTCAACAAACAAAATGGCTCCTTGGCACAATCTAGTAAGGAATTAAAATAAGGACACCAACATGTGCTTATTTCCTAGGGTTTATTCGAGCAATTTATTAACAAAATGCAAGTAAAATACTATAACCATTCAAGTAATGGAAGGATTGCAGAAATTCACTTACATTCACCATGCATTCATCAAGCCAAACCCTATTTGTAAACCTTCCACCAAGAAAAATGCCAAAAATAGCCAAAATAAGCCTCCTTCAACAAGTGCGCACTAGTAATTTCAGCCAAAACCCTATAGGACGACACAAATTTCAGACCTCACACAAGTGTGAGTGAAAGATGATGAATAAAAGAGAGCTTTAGCTCTGTTACTTATATAGTATCAATGACCTTATTTTAATTTTAGGTCACAAAAGGCCAACAAGGCCAAAAATACATAATAATATTGTTTTACATTAAATGTCATGATAAAACCCTAAATCAAGGAAAGATGAAGACGTCATTCCCTTTTAGGGTGACGTTATCTCCTAATAGGGCAAGGTTGGCCTCCTGGAGCAAAACGTTAGGCCCCCTTGGGCCTCCGGAACATGCCACACGTGCCACAACTGCTTTCCAAAACCTCCACAAATGTTGGATGACATCATGAATGTCCTAGGTGACGTCATGGGCCTTCCAAGGCCAACATCCTGGTGGAAAGGGCACAACCCCCCTGGGTACAGGTCTGCTAAGCTGCCTCTGGTGGAACGTCCTCCTCTTCCCTGGTGCAAACCCTCTGATCTGTCTCTACCCCCTGCTGGGGTCTCAAGCTCTCAGCATCCATCTGATGGGCTTTCAGCCCCCCATGGAGTTCCAAACTAATCATCTCCCCATGTGTACCTGTCCATAATGGTACCTGTTCGTCAGGTATGGTCCTGCACATCAACGGATACGCCCTCCATGGGCTCATAAGTCACAAGGATCATAGCAATGTCAATCACATCTAATCATCAATTTTATTAAACATGTGCATAAAACCCCTTTTACTCAATCAAGTGCTCAAAGACATTATACAAATCTGCAAGCCAAGTTTGGAGGAAGTGACAGGGTGTCCTATTGGGCAAATGCTCATTGGATGTGGGATGTTTCCGGGAGAAATCAAATCCAATCCATGTGAGTGGATGAGGTGGTAAGGGATGTTTGGACAAGAGGTGCAGTGATAGCAAGGAAATGCATGGCTTACCTGTGGGTGCCTCTGTAGAGGGTGAGTTGCACCTATCATGGATGCAAGTGTTTCCAAGCCCATTCATGCCTTTTATCTTTATTCTTTATTTCTTTTTTCTTTCAAGAAGCTAATCAGGGAACACAGCCCTAGCGTGGTGACCAGTGGTGGCAATGTTACCCACAAGCACTTTCACGGAAATGAGAAGGTTGGCTCGTGATGAGAACCTCTTTCTCTTGGCTATGCAACCAAGAGCCACTACCCTGGCGTGTTAACCAGTTGCTAATAGTGTCATACCACTAGATGCCCATGGACCTAATAGGTTGGCTCGTGATGAGACCCCCTATCCTCTAACCAGTTCTTGTTTTATTATTATTTTTTATGGGTCCCTTTGTTTCTTGCTGAGAAGCGCTTTACTACTTTCTCGGGGATCCCTGGGCGAAGCATCTCGAGGTTTCATTCTTTGGCTTCTATCTTTTGCCAACTTCTTTTACCCTCTGGGCCTTTAGCCCCTTCTTCCCACAAGGTAAGGTGCAACCCTTAAATATTTAGCCAACCCAATGCCCGGACCAGTGTAATGGGATGGATGAGCGGGAGAAAGATGGAAAGTGGTAAGTATGGTGGGAGCGGACGATGGCTTCTCATGAATCCCCCCAGTGGCAACTAAAAACCTATGGGCACAAGGTGGATAGGCATAAGATCCAAGCACCCATTAGAAACAAAAAGAATCAAATGCACATATTCAAAGGTTTTGAGGAATAGAGTGACACATACCATGATACCCGGACTCATTACCTCATGGAGCAAGATCCACTTCTGCTACAGGACCACGCTGAGGTGATGGATGTTGTTGTTGCTGACAAGGTGGAGGCGTTGAAGAAAAGAAAAGATGGACCCTCCAAGGCCATGCTCAAGTCGATCTGGCTCTCGAATCTCGATACTCCATGTCTAGGACCTGTGGGCCTCGAGACATAATCCCTTTACTTATCCCTAAACTGGGGGATAATAGGGCGCATTCTCCAAGAGAACCAGAAACCAGAAATAACGAAACTACAGCTGCAGCTACCTAGTGCACACTCCAGAAGGAGAATTATCTGCATGTACAAATTAACTGACCCAGACTTGTATTTATACCATAGTTTTAAAAACCAGAACCAATCGAGGGTCCAACCGGAACTAATAATGAACCGGTCGAACCGGTTTTTTTAAAAATACATAAAATATTTAAATTTTAACGAAAAAAATATATTTTTAAGATTTTAAATCATGTTTCCAAAGCATTAGAGACAATTAGAGACAACATATCCAAATTATGCTCATGAATATATCAAAATGGCACCAAGAGCAATACATATCTAGAGATCGGAACATAAATACATAATCAAGGAGGCTCTAAATGGCCTCTACAACAGCAAATAACATACTAACAAGAGTCAAGACTACAAGTCACTATCTCATTGATCAACACGATCAACGATCAATCGTCACTACTGCTAGAAGTAGAAATTGCATGAGCATCCTCGCCCTTTGCATCATCATCTGTCTTTGACTCAGACTCGAACTTGGGCTCAGACTCATCATCATCAGGGACATCTGTGATTGTAGGCTCTGAAGCTGCACTAGCTGTAGTAGTACGAGGACAACGAGGCACACGAGGTATACGGCTACGCCTACCTGCAGTGCCACTAGAGACTACCATTTCATTCTCTCGAATCAGACTGCGGGGCCCTAATAGTGGATATGCATCCATCTGAATCTGCCCTACCTCATCCACCTCAAAATCACAGTCAACATCAAACTTTGGTGGGTGAGTCTCCACTACCCAATCTGAAGTTGGATCAACATCATCCAACACAATGGAATCTGAATCCGGTCTTTTGTTCAACAATTGGTTGTGCCTTAGCTGGAGGTTGTACTCCACGAAGACTAGATCATTTAACCATTTATGTTCTAAACAGTTTCTCTTCTTCGTGTGAATCCTCTCAAAGACAGACCAATTGTGCTCACACCCTTTTAACCCCTAGATTTTCACCCTTGAAAGTCTCGAGGGTTAAGAGCCAGCATGTAGCACTTTGGTTCGCATACTGAGATTTTACAGGGTTTTAGCACTTATGTTGAGCAATAGGTGGTTTCACACACGAGGTAGGTACATGATCAGTACAGGGTTGCTTAGTTCAAGAGTCACAGTCTACTTGGTTTCCATGCATTTATGAGAGAGATGTATACAGGTGTTGCTACTTTTTAGGAGGCACAATTTGAGTGGGTATCCTAACAGTTTGGGGCAATTCAGAGCATACAGTATGAGTCCTTGTAGGATTCTAGGCCTGATGACATTTTTCCAGGGCGATGTGCAGGAACTTGTTGTTTCTAGCAAGTTGTGATTCAGGCCCCAGATTCAGATTCTGAGAGCACAGTATTGATCCTTGACGCATCCAGAGGCCTTTGGACCTTTTTTCGAATGATGTCACCCAAATTACTATTTTTAGCAGGTTGAGCATCAGGCCCTGAATGACAGTTCTGATGGCATATTTGAATCCCTTGCAAAAAGACGAGATTAAGTCAAGGATATTCGGAAGACTTTCTATTTTTGGAAGTATGTGGACATTTTTTCTAAAAATAAAACCAGGATTCTATTTTTAGAGAACCCTATTTTTAGAGGTTTTATTTTTAGTTGCCTCTATATTTAGCAGGTTCAGTCATTGTCCATGTAGTGCCAAGTGGCAACCTCCGCGGTCGACATGTGGCAGTGATGTGGCATCCACCTAGGCTAGGGCGCATATTCCTAAAATGGGAGCATATGATAACTAATTTATGATGGAATTTGAGGTCGCATGAGTTTCCTAAATTTATCTCCTCCATGCACTCATGCGCCTGCTCTAAAATTAGACTATTTTTATCCCCTTCATGCGTCACTCTTTCTCCTTGAGATATGAGACCCTCTAGCTATATATTGGAGGCTTGCCTTGGCTTATTTTGTCGGTTCTTGCAGTAGCAACATAGTGTCTCTCTCATTCTCTTCTCTCTTTCTCTAGTCTAGTGGCTCCTCTTTGAGCAAAGTAGTCATTGTATCAGTTGTAGGCTTGTCAAGTGTGGCGCAATCGGCTCTCTTGGAAGCTTTATCAATAAAGAAGTGTGTTTGTCATTCAAACCTCTTTTCTTGGCGATATTCTGGTAAATTTGTAATCTGATATGTCATTTTCTGAACTGTTTATCATGGTTAATTTCGATCATTTTGAATAGTTTTCATCTTCTTTCCAATCTACCTTCATTGTGCTAACCCTGTCGGTTCCCTCCAAGCGTATAAAATCGATTCTCACCGTTTTGGACCGCTTTCACACGCTGTCCAAGACAAAACAGTTCGCTGATTTTTTAGTTTTAACGCAGAAATCAGACCTTATATCAGCCAGCAAGGCGCTTCATTGTGCCTAGGGACTCCCCCTAGAGGCTAGCAAGCACTCGCCCAAACGGAGAGGGGTTTAGCCCGTGACATCTAGGGCTATTTCTCCTATAATTAGCCAAGTTTTTACCACTGTCATAACAGTTTATCAGCACAGATTGGAGGGTAGAAATTTGTGCTAACAAATTGGCGCCACTGTCGAGGAACGTCGGCCTTGGTAACAATGACATTGGTGAGTTTTTATTTTTTCTATATTTTATTTGACTCACCTGACAACTCCACAGGATACAGGGGCAACTCCACATGAAACTTACAGGCAGATCTCCCAGTTTCGATTCCCTCACAAGATCTAGTTCCAAGCTTCAGCAAACTTTCATATATTTTTTTGGAACAAGACTTTTCTTTTGCCAAGAACTCTTCTCAAAGTTGGTAAGCATATGAGTTCTTAGGTAAGTTCTTTTCGACAAGCACTATGGTAAGTGTATCTTTGACATCTTCATCTTTATTTTCATCTCGAGCTAGTAGTAGGGTAGCAGTTGTGCTTTCTTTTATCTAAGACTAACAATATGGATGCAATTGTGAGGCCACCACTAAGGTGGAGATTTTATGTCTTTGACCCACTAAGTTTTGTTGCATTCCCAGATTATCCTCATGACTTGTCTGCACGTAAATGGCTTAAACGCATACCTTTGTTTGCAGGGAGGTTGGGAGAATCAGTTAAGGATCACTTGGATAATTTTTTACAAGTAGTGTGGGAATTTAATGTGGAACAAGAGGATGTGGTGATGAGCATGTTTGTGTCAACCCTCGAGTGGGAGGCACAAGCGTGGTACAAGTCCCTTCTGGATGCTTCCATTGATGGATGGGATTCCTTCCAGGAAAAATTCACTAAAAGATGGGCAAACACACAGGACATTTTCTTCTTATGCACATCTTTTTCAATTATTAAAAAGCACGAGAATGAAACTGTTGGTCAATTTAACACTCGTTTTTTCAAATTTTATAATCGAATTCCTTATAGAGTAAGGCCTAATCAAGATGTTGCTTTGATTTATTATCTTGGGGCATTTGATGGTATTTTTGGTGTTTTTCTCAGGAATGAAGACCCTCAAAATTTGGAGGAAGCACAAGCTGCCGCTATCAAGTTAGCAAGAAATCATCTTGCAACTTGTGAACTTCGTCCAATCCATGTCCCAGACCAACCAGTGAAGGTAACTCCACTCGATGATCTTCACCCATTGGTTGTTACAAAAGTGAAAGAAGTTTGTGTTATTGAAGTGAACCACAACTTGCACCGTGTCAAGTTTCCAAAGATGAACAGGAGGGTGATAGCCCAATTTTAGATGATCCAGAGCCAATAGCTACACCAATTGAGTCACGGGCAAAGTTCCAAGAAGATGAGAGCGAAGATGTGATTCCTCTAGGGTGTTCATGGCTTCATCCCAATAGTGAAGATGGGAAATTTCAAGAGGATGAAAAGGTGGAGGAACCACAGATCCACCAAGTAGAGATCAATCAACAAGGGATTTCATCTGTGCACATCTTAGAAGAGGCTTCATCCTTGCCTTGTACAGCAGTGGTTCAACAATAGCTTGATCCAATACCATTACAGTAGGAAGAGCCATTTTTGGCTCAACCGAAGGATGATGTCCCTTACACTTTGCATACTATTCTGCATCCCGAGGTTGTTCTTCAGGATCCTGAGATTGATAAGATCTTGGATATCAGAGTTCACCATGACCCTGTTGAGCTCAGAATGGTGGAGGTATTTTAGCAGGTAGATGCCAAAAGTTCTGGCTCTCATGCATTCATGCTTATTACCGTTGGAATACTATGTTCTAAGTCCCAACCAGCCTTTAGTCAACCGGCACCCTTCAGTTATGGCTTCACCAACAAGTTCTTCAAGATGACTTTGGGTCATATGAGATTTCATGGTTGGTCCCCTTGGAAGGTTGAATGTGCTAACCTTTCTCGTCGAACCGATCATTTCGCTGCATGGCTACATTGGTCCTTTGAGTATGATGATTTAATCATGGCAGCTTTGAGGTAAAAAAAATTGGGTCTAGGGTAATTGTCTTTCCTTTCAGCATTGTCATTTCAGTATTTCCTTCTTGCTGATTTTTCATAGTCTTAGGACAACAATCTACATTTTCCTTACAGTGTCTTTTCCCTTTGGTTATCTACTTCAGTCTTTGCATAAGTGTCGCTGATTTTTCCCTATTCATGTCAGCATGTGATTGAGTCTTGTGCGTCTTTCTTTTTCTTAAATAAATGGCTATCCATGACTGCTATTCCTGGGTCAAAATTTCAATGTCTATCTTACGCATGTCGAGCCTTTGTGTCTATCAATTAGAGTGAGCCTAGATGGGGGTTCCATTTTTCATTGTCCTCGAAGTATTTATCCTTTAGGATGGGTAGTTTGAGGAGACATAGGAGTGTCTTGAGTCATCTTATGTCTTGTCTCCTCATCTCTTATCATTTAATCTTCCGCTTTGAGTCGGTTTCCCCCCCCCCAATCCAGCATAGGGATATGGTACATGGTTCATTCATCTTGATCTTCTTAAGTCATCACTTCACACTGAGGGAAGAGAGACGTCATTGCTCTTTTTTTTCAGCAGGTCATCTTGTATCGACTTCAACACATCATCTACAGGTGACCCAGAAGTAGAGTACCTTAGTATCTGTTTGCCTCATTGGCGGTTATTTCGCATCTGACAAGGTTGAGCATCATTGAGCCTTGATTGGATGATCATTGTCACTGTTCGACTTCAAAACATCTTTCACAGTGTCAGGTTGTGCTCGTACCTTAGGACCCATTGACATTATTGGTGGTGTTCTTTCACACTTCGAAAGTGTTTACATTATTGACATCTAATGAAGTGACTTTCTCTCAGTGGGAGGATTATATACTTCGACTCCATGGCCCATTGGATAAGCTTTGGTACTACAGGTCAACTTACAGGTTGTTCTTCATCAGATTACAGGGCCTTTTTGTCATCCTTCCATACAGTTACAAGGGTACTTTTGGTACACATTCCTCAGTTCTCACAGAGCATCAGTTTGATTATATGGACACAAAGATTCTTATGGTTCTCGACATCCCACAGGGGGGTCCCACCCCCTGGAGTCGCTATTGTTAACCCGTAGATTTTCACCCTTGAAAGTCTTGAGGGTTAAGAGTCAATTTGCATCACTATGGTTAGCATACTGAGATTTTCCAGAGTTTTAGCACTTATGTTGAGCAAGAGGTTGTTTCACACACGAGGTAGGTACATGATCAGTACAGGGTTGCTTAGTTCAAGAGTCACAGTCTACTTGGTTTCCATGCATTTGTGAGAGAGAGATGTATATAGGTGTTGCTACTTTTTAGGAGGCACAGTTTGAGTGGGTCTCCTAATAGTTTGGGGCAATTCAGAGCATACAGTATGAGCCCTTGTAGGAGTCTAGCTCCGATGACATTTTTTCGGGCAACATGCAAGAACTTGCTATTTTGGGGAGGTTGTGATTCATGCCCCATATTCAGATTCTGAGAGCGCATTATGGATCCTTGAGGCATCCAGAAGCCTTTGGACCTTTTTCCGGATGATGTCACCCAGATTGCTATTTTGAGCAGGTTGAGCATCAGGGCCCGCATGACATTTTCGATGGCATATTCGGATCCCTTGCAGAAAGACAAGATTAATGAGTATAAATTCACGGGTATTCGGAAGACTTTCTATGTTTGCCAGTTTGTATGTATGTGGACATGTTTTCTAAAAATAAAACCAAGAATCTATTTTTAGAGAACCCTATTTTTAGAGGTTCTATTTTTAGTTGTTATATTTTTAGCTACCTCTATATTTAGCAGGTACAGTCATCGTCCATGGAGTGCCAAGTGGCAGCCTCCGAGGTCGACATGTGGCAATGATGTGGCATCCACCTAGGCTAGGGCGCATATTCCTAAAATTGGAGCATATGATAATTAATTTATGATGGAAGGAGAGGTCACATGAGTTTCCTAAAATTATCTCCCCCATGCACTAATGCGCCCATTCTAAAATTAGACTCTATTTTTACCCCCTTCATGCGTCCCTCTTTCTCCTTGAGATATGCGCCCCCTCTAGCTACATATTGGAGGCTTGCCTTGGCTTATTTCGTCGGTTCTTGCAGAAACAGCATAGTGTCTCTCTCATTCTCTTCTCTCTTTCTCTAGTCTAGTGGCCTCTTTGAGCAAAGTAGTCATTGTGTCAGTTGTAGGCTTGTCAAGTGTCTCTTGGAAGCGTTATCAATAAAGAAGTGTGTGTTTGTCATTCAAACTTCTTTTCCTGGCAATATTATGGTAAATTTGTAATCTGATATGTCATTTTCTGAACTGTTTATCATGGTTAATTTCGATCATTTTGAATAGTTTTCATCTTCTTTCCAGTATATCTTCATTTTGTTAACCCTGCAGGTTCCCTCCAAGTGTATAAAATTGATTTTCTCACTGTTTTGGACCGCTTTCACACCCTGTCCAAGACAAAACAGCTCGCTGATTTTTTAGTTTTAACGCAGAAATCAGACCTTAGATCAGCCAGCGAGGCACTTCATTGTCCCTAGGGACTCCCCGCAGAGGCTAGCAAGCACTAGCCCAAATAAAGAGGGGTTTATCCCGTGACATCTGGGGCTATTTCTCCTATAATTAGCCAAGTTTTTACCATTGTCATAACAGGTTTATCAGCTCAGATTGGAGGGTAGAAATTTGTGCTAACACACCCGGAAGAACTGCAAGTTTGACTCAACACTCTAATTGCAAACTTTTGCAATTGAGGACATTGGCTGCCAAATGACTCCCACCAGTGTGTTGCAAAAAACATAGTTAGTCGAGTTAGTTCCTTCAAGTAATAAATTATAAAGTATATAAACTTTAAACAATTGAACTTTAAACTTTGGAATTGTTACCTGGCTCATCCACATCCCTTGCAATCTTTGTTAGGTTCTTCTTGAAGGTACATGTGGCTCTAGTGAAAGAACTGATCTGTCGGTGTATCTCCTATTGCTCACTCTCACAAGGGACCATGCGCTCAAGGGACTGATACAAGCCATCTTTAACCTCCCCAATCAAATCTTCTCCAAGCTGAGCTATGTAATGATACCTTGGGTTCAGGAAATACCCAGTTGCATGTATAGGGCGATGGAGTTGATTGTTCCATCTATGATCAATGATCTCCCAAATAGGACCATACTTTGTCACTCTATCCTTGTATGTTGCCCTTATTTGCTCCTTTTCCTGATCCATAGCCTCATAAATCTAACGCATGGCCAATTTTTCCCCATCCACTAGCTGCAACACCTTAACAAGTGGCTCAGCAATTTTCATAATTTTTGTTGCTTTTTTCCAAAATGTGGGATCATTAACTTTCCTTTTGGTGTCTTTGCCATCTTGTCTACAAGCCCACTGAGATGCATTCCATTCATTAGATGCAAACATCTTTTGCAAGTTCTTTGATTGGGAAGCTATAGATTGCAATGTCAAGAAGTGAGTTGCAAATCTTGTGATGGAAAGCCTAAGAAGTTCCACGTTCTCTATGTTTTTCCTCGTCGGATTCAAAACCCATGAGTGGTTGTAGATGTACTTTGTGATGCTTTTGGCATGCTCTATAATGTTTTTTATCCATTCCTATTTGCCAATGTTCTCAAGCATAAGGTCTATGCAATGTGCACCACATGGGGTCCAAAATATGGTTTTGTGTTTCTCCTCTAACATCTTCCCAGCAAGAACATAGTTAGAGGCATTATCTATGATGCCCTGAACAACATTGGCCACTCTCACCTCCATAACAACCTCATCTAAGAGCTCAAATAGCAAGTTTGCATCTTTGACCCTATCAAATGCATCAACCGATCTCAAAAACATGGTTCCTTGTGGGCAAGAGACAAGGAAATTTATGATAGTACGGTTCCTTCAATCACTCCATCCATCTGACATGATGGTACATCCATGGGGTTGGCTGCCCTCATTTGTGCTACAGTCCTCTTCCTCCCTATTTCAGTATGTATAGCCTTTTCCCTAGCCTTTTCTTCTTGGCATTCATTAAGTACTTTTTGCATCTCTTCTCTAATAGGCCCAATAACATCTAACGGTGCCTCGCATGATTTAACTTGGCCTCTAACACCAGCCAAGTGTTCTTTCATCCTACGAATGCCCCCCCGCCCCCCCCCCTTGATGCATTTTTGACAATACTTGCAATACATTAGACCTTCAATCACCTCAGCATGAACCCATGTGGCATCTTCAGCTTTTGGGGCCATTGTAAATTTGTAAATGCAAACTCAAAGGCTAAAGAAACGGTGCAATTTGCACAATGCAAGCAATCTGAAAATGCAAAGAAGGAACCTTGTCTTAGACTCTTACTTTATCTTTCTATGATTCTATCTAAGTTTCAAACATTCAACTGTCGAGATGGAAAAAAAAAGAGTGGCATATTTTCAACATACCTCTAATCCAACTCTTCCAAACTTGAAGATGAATTATAGCCTCCTAGTTGAGATGCCAAATCCACCACAAACTGCCCAAAACACTTGCCCAAGAAGCTCCTCAATGTTGTTCCTCAATGTTGCTCTTCAAGAATCATTGTTGCTCCAAAACCCAAATGCTCCCAAATGCTCAATGAGAGAGGTGAGAGGCACTTAGAGGGGAGCGAGAGTGTCTTATAGATTAGAATTAGGGTTTAGGATCTTAGGGTTTAGGTTTAATTGAAAAAAATATAATTTTTGAGGTTTGTGGGTCTGCTACAGCCGATCCGGACCGAACCGGCCGGTTTGGTACCGAACTGGTTTGTTCGGTACCAAACTGAACAGTTCCGTCATAAACCAGTCGACCAGTTCGGTTTATTGGCCGGTTCGAACCAGTCGGCCATCAAACCAGTCAAACCAACCGGTTTCGGTTCCAGTTTGATCAGTTTTCAAAACTATGCCTACTATGCCTTGATTCCTAAGGAGCAAAGAAGCAAGCTCGATGAAAGGACTCGGAAGTGCATCTTCTTGCGGTACTTAAAGAGTCAAATACCACCAAGGGGTATCATCTTTATGATGAGACAAACAAGAAATTAATCCTTTCCATAGATGTGATCTTTCTTGAATCCTCCAAGAAAGATGAAACTACTGAGAGACAACTAGATCATCTGGACAAATTTGCTCGTGTAAAGACATACCATGAATTTGATGATGAGATACATCTTGAAGGGGGGATCTCTATCTTGGGTCAATCTCTGGAATCTCCTTTTGTAGCAACATCTCCCCCACATGAAGAAGTTCCTGCCACTTCATCAGAACCTGAAGTTCAATTGGATGATGTGATCGAGAGGATTGAAAAGGTGAGGCTTGACGAGAACTCAACACTATCTCAATTAGCCGAGCAACCTGGACCATCTTAGAAAGGTCCACCAAAATGGCTTACAATAACACTTGAAAGTGTTCATCCTGATGAGGTCGGGAAGACAGGAACCAGATTGTCCTCAAAACAAGATGGAGGTAATGTAGATAATTCAAACTTGGGTGATGTAGATGACATGGATGTTTCATATGATTGTGAGTTGAATTTATCTACTAACCATGAATCAACTTCCTTTAAAGAAGCCACTTCTCATTATGAATGGAAAGAAACCATGCAGAAGGAATATGATGCTCTCATAAAAAATGGGGCATGGAAGTTGGTGGACCCTCCATATGGAACCAAACCAATTGGTTGCAAGTGGGTATTCAAGAACAAGTACAGATCAGATGACTCACTTGACAAGCACAAAGCAAGGCTCGTGGAAAAATGATTTGCACAGAAAGAAGGTGTTAATTACGATGAGACTTTTGCCCCCACAGCAAAATGGGCTACCATCCGCACTCTATTTTCCATGGCAACACAAAATGAATGGAAAATTCATCAAATGGATGTGAAGACTGCTTTCTTGAATGGAGACTTGAAAGAGAATGTGATAGTGTCTCAACCAGAAGGCTTTGTTGCGAGAGGACAAGAACATAAGGTATGCAAGCTCATCAAATCCTTGTATGGCTTGAAACAAGCACCGTGAGCATGGTATGAAAAGTTAACCAAGCATCTTCTGAAATTAAATTTCAAGCATTTCAATCTTGACGATGCAACTTTGTTTTTCAAGAAAGTTGGAAAAATTGTTATGTATCTTGTAGTATATGTAGATGATCTTTTCATAACAGGGAACAATGAGAACTATATTGCATCCATAAAGAAAGAGTTGAAGAAAGACTTCGAGATGACAGATTTGGGACATCTTCACTACTATTTGGGCATTAAAGTGATACAAAATCCAAAGTACATATTCATCTCCAAAAAGTACATTGGAGAACTTTTGAACAAGTTTGGTATGGCTAAGTGTAATCCAGTTTCTAATCCAATGGAACAGAGTTTGAAACTCACATCAAAAGAAGGAAATGAATTTGAGGATGCAACCAAGTATAGGCAGCTTGTGGGAAGTCTTATCTATCTTACTACCACAAGATCAGACATTTCATTTGTTGTTGAGACTCTCTCAAGGTTCATGCAAAAGCCTTGTGAAGGACATTGGTCTGCTGCAAAAAGAGTTCTAAAATTCTTGAAAGGAACTCAAGATTTTGGATATTCTAATTCCGACTTTGATGGGTATAAGGAAAATGGAGTGTCAACTTCAGGTTATCTCATGAGTCTTGGATCAGCAGTTGTCTCCTAGAGATCACGCAAACAATCAGTTCCAGCGGATTCCACAAAAGAGGCAAGATATGTGGCAGTTGCAGAAGCGACAAAGGAGATTGTGTGGCTCAGGAAAATACTGGAAGATTTGCAGGAGAAACAAGTAACTCTACTCCTCTTCTAGTTGACAATACTTTTGCAATCAAGTTGGCCAAGAATCCCAGATTCCATGATCAAACCAAGCACATCAACACAAAGTATCACCTAATTTGATATCATGTAGAGGCCAAGACTATTCACGTAAGACACTGTCCCACAAATGAGAAAATTGCGGACATCTTCACCAAAGCGCTTGGAAGAGAAAATTTTGAAAAGTTCAGAATGATGCTTGGACTCACACACACCCCTTCGAATTAAGGAGGAAAATGTTGGACATGTAATCCTTTATGGTTACATTGCTTGTAACTGTACTTAAATATGAAGAGTTGTAGGTGATAGGAACAGTCACTCGTTTGGAAAGACCAAGAGTTATTTACTCATGTATATATTCACCTATCTTCCTAATGCAATAACATAAAGTGTGGAGTTATCTTTTCTGCCATCCTGGCCTCACATTTTCCCACACAATGTGTGGCTTGTTTGGCTTTCTTATAAGCTAAGAGATTTTGCTTGGTTGGCAATTTATCAAGGGATCCCATCCGAGGCTCGATTGGCCAATAATGGGCCTTCAAATGGGTATGTTTGGTTTGTCATCGCTTGGAGACTATGAAACATATTTTCTAGGAGTGTCTATTTGCCAAATGTTGTGGAAGTCATTTGAAGATCAATATTCAGCTCTTCTTCGAGGCAGATTGAATTGCATTCCCACATTCACCCCACCTTCATTTACATTTAGTTCGCTTAACAGAAGCACAAGGCAGAGTCCATTCCAGATTGTATATGGAATGCAGCCAAGAGGAGTTTCTGAATTGAAAGATTCAGAACAAGCTGAATTCAAGAGTACTAGTGCAGAAGACTTTGCAGAAGGAATGAAGGAGCTTCACAGTCGAATCAAGAAGCGATTGCAGATTTCAAGTCAAGAATACAAGCGGAGAGCAGATCAACACAAGCGAGAACTTCAATTTGAAGTTGGTGATTTTATTCTTGCGCATCTGAGGAAGGAAAGGTTCCCAAGGGGAACATATAACAAACCGAAGATGAAAAAGATTGAACTGAACAAGGTCATAAAGAAATTTGGGGCAAACGCATATGAGATTGAATTACCCGATGGGGTCAGAATCTCACCGATATTTAATGTTGCGGATTTGTACCCATACAGAGCTGAAGAAGCAGGAGCAGAGAAGGAACAGAAAGAGATTCAATGGACAAAACAAATGCCTATAGCTGAAAAGCCACAGATGGAAAGCATAATTGACAAGAGAATTAGCAAAAAGACCAAGAGAAAAGAGTATTTTGAATACTTGGTCAAATGGAAGGGACATTCAGTTGAAGATGCTAGTTGGGAGGATGAAGCAGAAATTCAAAAGCATGGACGAACCGTGCAAGAACTCATGAACAGGAATTCATGAAAATTTTCAAACGAAGGAGTATGATGCAGGAGCATCATAAGCAGCCAGCCAAGCAAGCATAAAGGCGGAAGACAGCTGGAAAAGCGCAACACACATTTTACACATTTTGAAATGTTTTTGAAAAATTAATGAAGCAGATATTAATGTGATAGATGGGGAAAACATACTTACATTTATACCTTGGATATTGTAAACAGATCTTGAGCACTGCTCTCATCTGTAGAATGTAAAGGCATTTATACGTAATTAATGAAAGTAGGTTGATTTGAATTCATAGATTAGACAGTTTAGAGAGTAGGAGGGAAAACGGATATAGACACCCTCACCCTTGTATCATTAAAACATTATCATCATTAAGAGCTGTAGCAGAGAGCTGTAGAGAAAAACCCATGTACAGGAGCGCTTGAGTTAATATATGAAGCTTTGACTCATCTTCATGGTGTTATGTGTTGAAATAATGTAACTGCGAAGAGCATTCTTATTATTTTGTTATTGGATTAAATCCCCATTGTGGATTAATCATGTCATTATTATT
>ML777051.1:415371-425395 GCA_009831015.1 Picea engelmannii | reverse complement strand
AAGCCACCCTCCGAGCACCTTAACCTTGACAGAGAATCACTCCGGAAGAAAACCCTAGGCTAGATAGCCAAACAAAGGGTAGCGCACCTTTCCCCAAGGATAGCGCATCAAACAAGAGCTGATCAGATAGTCCAAACCCTAACCAAGAGATAGTCCAAGCCAAAGCGTAATCTACTAGCTGCAGCAACTGCAACGGGAACTCTCCTCCAAACCTGCGCACAAACTGGGCAACTACAGTGCGCACAAGTGTTGCTCTGTAGTTCTGAGAATGCATGCCAGAATGAAGACTGGCCTCCTGTATTTATACTAATTCTGGCTAACTGCCTGGGCCGACTTCTCATTCTAGGTATCTGTCTGTTCAGTATATACTATTTCTTCTGGCCAACTTCTTCTCTTGGAGGCTAAAAACCTAATACAATTTATCCTCTTGAGCCGACATGTCTTCTAGGGTTATTAGCCAACTCATTAGGGTTTCTTCTTACTTCCTAGAATATTCTATTCTCGTCAAGTTTACACGTGGAGGTAAATACCTCCCGCAAATACCATAATATCAACAAAAACAATCCCAACTCATAATAATTTAAAGTGCCCCACATCATAATTTTATTTATAACTTCGTGATCCTAGGATAAATAAAATATGAAGAGGCCCACCTTCATGTGTCAACTTGTATTATGCCATTGAATGAACCCACCACTTTATGATGTAGGCGGCCCATCTTAATACATCTTCAAATGGAAAAGAAATCGACTCTATACATGGTTTATCATGTCTGATGGGTTTAGTTCATATGTGGCCCATCTTAATACATCTTCATATGGGAAAGAAATCGACTTTATACATGGTTTATCATGTGTGATGGGTTTAGTTCATATAAAGTGTGCCACACTATCATAACTTATTCTCATAACTTTATTGATATCACAGGGGTGAGCCCATGTATAATAACAACCACTTTAAACTTAGTTTCCCCCTTCTCATAATATAAAATCAACTCCACATATATGCCACTATCCAAGCATACACTTTATAAAGTATGTACCATGGGAATATAAATAGACCCTCTTAGTAAAACTCATCAAACCAAAGTCACGATAAAAGAGCCATGTTTGAGTGTTGGGTTAGGCTAATCATGAGCAACATAATCATCCACCAACGATCTACTATAGCACCAAAAAGCATCACACACCTATCAACTGAGGAATCAAGTGAAGCCACCAACTCCTAACCCCAAAGCTCCTATAACCAAGATATGCTACCATGAAGAGAGAATTAGGTACAACCACATAAGTCACTTCGCATCCCCGCGGTACCATCCGCCTCCACCAACATCCCAACCTTTTGAAGTCTATGATCAAGATATCAACTTGCCAAAATTGGACTCATGTGATCAAGAACCACATGTGCAACCCCATGCAATATATGTGGTAACAGGCCTCATTGGCAGTTATCTCACATCCGACAAGGCTAAGCATTATTAGGCCTTGATCGAATAATCCTAGTCATTGTTCGACTTCAGAATATTTTTCACAGTGACAAGTTGCACTCATACCTTAAGACCCATTGTCACTATTGGTGGTGTTCCTTTGCAATTGGGAGGTGTTTACATTATTCACATCTAACTAAGTGACTCTCTCCCTTGTGTCGACTTCAGCACATTTACAATGGGGAGGAGTGTACATATTGGGTGGTAGCAGGTAGTGGATTTGGAGGAGACCCCTTGTGTTTCAATGTTTCAATGGGATGTTTATATTGCTTTGATTCCATTGCCCATTGGACAGGTTTTGGTATCACAGGTCAGCTTACAAGGCCATGTTCTCCCACACAGGTACAAGGGTCTATTGGCATGTTCCTTTAGATTTCTCACAAGGCATCAGTTACAGTTTTCAAACATGGACATTCATATGGTTCTCGACATCCCGCAAGGGGATCCCATCCCATTGAGTCGCCCTTGTTAAGCCCTGGATTTTCACCCTTGAAAATCTTGAGGGTTAAGAACCAACGTAGTCTATTTTGGCTGGCATTCAAAGATTTACCCAAGTTGAGCACTCGTGAGAGCCAGACATTGGTTCCCATCAGAGATAGGTACAAGACAGGTTTGTGGTTGTTTTTGCTTTAGAGAAAGAGCTGGCACAGTTTCACATGGATTGGGGAGAGATTATTATTTTTAGCATGTGCCCTACTTTTTAGGAGATAGTGATTGGAGACTCATTTGACAGTTTTAAGCATACGATATTGGTCCTTGCATGATACTGAGCCTGATGACACTTTTTTCAGGGATCACGCAGGTACTTTCTATTATTAGCAGGTTGAGCTACATGCCTCAAATCAGGATATTGAGCATATAGTATTGATCCTTGAGACATTCTAAAGTATTTTGGACCTTTTCCGGGATGACTTGTCAGTATTTCTATTTTTAACAGGTGGAGCACAAAGGCTCGCATGTCAATTCTGATTGCGTATTTGGAATCCTCACCAAAAATTGAAGTCGATGAGTATGATATCATTGACATGCGGCGAGATTTTATTCTTAGCAGTGTCTATTTTTAAACATTTGACACATGGCGATGTTCTCCTAGTCAACCTGGACATTTTTTATAGTTTCCTATTTTTTAGGAGCCAAACAATATTTTTAGTAGTTTCTATTTATAGTGGGGGTGATCACCTCCAAAGCTGAAAAGTGGTAGGGTCAAATTTCGACATGTGGCATCTACTTGGCATCATTTAATGGGGGGTGCACTTTCCAAGGATAAAAGCATTAAAGTGAAATTAATTAATTAAAGGGGGAGTGTGGATGAGGCGGCAATCTCATGGACGTGATTGAGACAATCAAGGCTCAAATCACTCACTTAATTTCCTCTTACTTGTCATTAACTCACTTTCCATGCAATTAATTTCACTAAAATCCTTTTTAATTCCTCTTAAACACCAAATCCCTAAAAAATAGGGTGCATTCTCTCTTAAGGGCTAGTTGTGATAACCCCAAGTGTACTAGGCTAGGATAATAGTGCTATGTTGTACAATTAGGTGTTTTTGATTGTATGCTTTTGTCAAACAATTTGCATTACATATGTTATTTATGATATAAGTTGGTTGACAACTTTCTACAAACAATTTGCATACATTCTACTAAAAGACTTTCATCAAACACATTGCATGCAACCCTAATACACATGAATAATAGAGACAATATGGAGGTATTTTATTAATGAATGGAACCCCCAAACAAAACAAGATCAATCTCTCTATTACTTGATATGGTAGTTGCAAGTACATCAAAGAAACACAACAATATGTAAGCCAACAACCTGGAATAGTGCCACAACCTCCTCTAGTAGATGATGCATCCTCCTCCAAGGTGACCACAACTGCTGAAARGCTAACAMCTAGSCTCAAACCCTTTCTAAGGATGCTGCCACAATGTTCCACAGGCTCTCCAAGCCTCATGCTACCTCCTCAAACCAAAATCGATCTTCCAAGTGGAGATCGAACCCCCCAAGTGCCAAGAATAGGGCTCACARCCCTCCTCCAATGCCTCTGCGGCTCCTCTAACCTCACGAACCTGCAAAGAGATTGAATCGTCCCCCAAAGAAACCCTCAACAAGCCTCCCAAGGCTATCGATCCATGCAACAAACCCTCACAACCTTCCTTCAATCCCTCCTAGCCTCACGACCTTGCAAAAAGGTGAAGTCGTCCTCCTCAAGAAGGCTCCATGAACCTCCTAGCCAAGTCGCTACACCTCCAACTGAAGTCAAACCACAAAGATGAAACTCAAGTGAGAATCTCATATGAATCCTCCTCCTTGTCTAGCTAGGGTGGATATTGCACCACCAAAACGAAACCCCAATGTAAGGGTTTATCCCAAAACCCTACGAAAACCTTGGCTCACAAAACAACTCCAAACAAAAGATCAATCCAAAACATAATGAGGAAAGTGGAGCACTATCCCTCTTTTTATAGCTCTTTGATGCCCCTTTTTCTCATCTAGATCTTTCCTCTTTGACTTAATCCAACATGACCCTTATTTCCCCGTTTTACTTTTCAACTTAAGGTTACTTTATAACCCTTTTAACCCCTTTTTAATGTCGAAAAGTGATTAATTGGCTTTGAAGACATTTCCGGACACCGGAAATCCCTTTCTCATCATCCCAACCTTTAGATATTTTCGTCCCGGTTCCAACGAGCTATTACACTAAGGTGTCCCCTCAAATAATATGATCCAAATAACACCTTTAGTGCATTCAATTAGATTATGCTCGATAATACCCCTGAATTTCATGAATCATTGGAATGCCACGGAACCAAGAACGAATTGTGGAGAAGTGATCCCGATGATAAAAGATGGTAAATGGACTAGGTTGGGCCTCATATCACTCCTCCAAATCCTCTGAGATTACCGATAAAATAACCTCACCCTTCTGTCTAGATTAACACAATCCTCGAAAGTCGTCTCCAACTGTAGAACAGGGGAACCCAAAAATGGGGACATTACAGTCCTCGCTTCCCAAAGATTGCTTGTCCTCAAGCAATGCCATCACAAGCTGATGCTCCATTGATTGAACCAGACGGAAACTGAAAATCATACCAGGGTCCCAAACCAACTTGGAAGATGTGAAGCATCCTCCACTCAACATGTGGTCTGACAAGGTACTGACGTAAGAGGCCTCCTGAATACTATCGACAAGTAGAGAAACTTGATACTGCAATAACTCGATCTACCCCTCAAAGAATTGCTCTACTAGGGAACCAATCTCATGAAAGCAAAAACTGGTTCTCACCTCTATGTCAGCTACTAAAATGTCTAATACTAAAATCCCAAGGTCCCGAGCTAATCTTAGAAAGGAACCACCATGTTGATGTTGTGCCACTCTGATCATAACCGTCCAATCATTGTGCCCAAACTGCATCCTCCTCTCCTGGAACTTCAAGCTGAAATACCTGTAAGGGCTGAAATACTTGTAAGGGCATCCAAATGAAGTCATGGCCTACAAATCCACTACCATACTCGATCTCGAATATCGGGAGAGGAAGTCAGTCCCGATTATTGGCAATGACTCTGAGCTGCTTATGGACTCTAAACATCTCTCCCCTGGATAGCTTTGTCATCTATATTGCCCCATACGCCAAAGAAATCACCGAGAACTGTGTGAACTGGTCAATCATTGCATACATACTATCTGTCCACTGTACCCTCGGTAAACCTGTGATGCAATCTGTCAACGTACTCTCCCACTATCACCCAGAAATGGCCAAAGACTGCATCAATCTTATGGAATGAGTGTGCCCCGACCTGCTCTGCTGACAAATCATACACTCCCCCATATCTCCCCTTACATCATCCATGAAGGCCCTCCATGTGAACCTTTCTCGGGCCTATCGAGATGATGTGAAATACTCTCTGCTCATAGCACTAATCTGCAAGGTGCTAATACAAGAATCCACCTGACTGCCCCTGGTAAGCCAGGCAATCATGAGTTGTGTGTTACCCAAAAAGTTGCACTAGTATGGACTTGCAGTTGAGCTGCCAAAGATTGAACAAAAACTTGTTCGAAATGAGTTCAGAAGTCCAGCCAACCATTATGGCCCCTTTTCTTTTTTTTCACCGCATTTCCATACCCCCGTGAGGAATTGTAATAAAATGAGCTAGCATTATGAATTTTGTAAAAGGATTATCCCTCTAAGACTTGGTCATTAGTAGATTACTCTAGAGTGTTTCTTTTACTTTTTAATTATATCTTGTTGCCTTAGTAGCAAGTTATAATTTTTAAGTTTTTCTTACTCAATTACCTCCAAAGATGGAGTATATCCTAGTGGCTAGGCCTTAGTGTGTTGTCTAAGTCTAGTGTCTAATGTATATTACCATACTAGTCATCATTTTTTGAGTCATATGGAAATTGCGCTAAGTCTCCCTTGGGAATTTTTAATGTTTCCAACAAATAAAAAATTTCCAACAAAATGGGATATTTTAATTGTAATTGATGAATAAGTTAAAAAAGTGGCACTAAGAGACATCATATGCCTTGAGGGTATTCATTTTTTTGCTTAGAATACCCAATTGACCTGTGTACGCACTTTGTGAGTGAAAATAGTGATTTTTAATCATTATAAATTAGTCTCTCACAAAAAGGGAATAAAACACATAAAAAGATAAAAAATCAACAAGTGCTATTTTTTGGGAAACATGTCGAGAACATGTTTTGAGTTAACTCACCCTCTCTTTGAGTTCACTGAGCCTTGTTGGCAATCAAGAGTGAGTTATGGCTGAGTTGATGGAGTGATGTGGAGATTTGGTGGAGTTCCCAATGTGAGGTGTGCCCCCCTTGAGGAGATGTGGCGCACTCATGAGGAGGGATGCCTACCTCTTGAGAGGTGGTGCCTTCCCTCTCTATCTCACACTCGCACATGGCACTTTATTGGAGTTGGGAGAGAGGTGGCAGCCTTTGCACCCACACTTGTCACATCAATCCCCACCAAGTGGTGCACCCTCCCTCCTTGGGAAGTGCGCCCTTCCTACATAATGGAGCACTCTCCCCTTTGTCAAGCTAGTGGGAGCTTGGGTGAAAAATATTTGTTGTATCATTGTATTGTACTATCATTTGAGTTGGAATAAAAGACTTTGGAGGCGACATTGGTGTAATTGCTTTTCAAGTGTGGATCTTCTATGTCAATGTGCTTATGTGAAGTATAATCTTTCTTATTTTTGCATTTTAATTAGTGAAATTTTGTCTTCTAAAGGAATCATTTCCTAGAGCATAAGATTAGGAAAGCTAGCTTGCTTCATAATCTTATTTCCCACTGACATTAGATCTCTTTGAATTGCATGTTTATTTAGTTTAATTATCATGCTTTTCAAGCTTCTTTTGTAGGTGACACCATACTTTTAACAATTGTCTTTTGAAAGAAATATCTAAGTTGCAGGTTCTCACACTTGAAGAAGAGGTTGAGCTAGATTGCATCTACCTCGCACTTCAAGATCTACAAAGGACATAATCCCTATGTGTTCCATCAAGAAGACTCCATTTGCCCAAAGGATTTCAAGCCACAAGCATCTTCTTCCATCTCTTTCTCTATAAAATTCAACATTTCTTGGTTACTTTTATTGTATGCAAGTAGATCTAGTTTCATTTATAAAATCATATAGAGATCTTTACTTATGCATGTTTGAATTATATATCTAGATTGCATGTTAGTTTCCTTGTCATAAAAGAGCTAGATCTATCATAGAAGTTATCTTTTAGCAAGTTATACTTTAAAATCTTTCGAAGCTAAAAGGTAGTCTAGTTTCAACAGCTTTGAACTTCATATTTGGAAAACTTAATGACATTGTACTTGCTGTTTTAGGACAGCAAGCAATATCACTAAGAAGGCTCACCATTTTCTTGCTTTCTTAGTCTCTAGTTTGCTAACTTAGCATAGGTTTCATTTGGCAATTTTTTGTATATTACTAACACCTTTTTGTAGATACTTTCTAAGGGCTTTGTAGCATCTTTTGGCACATCTACCTTGTTGTTTTTTGCAGGTTTGCAGACAGCCAAGAGGAGATGTTGGCAAAATTTTGAGGATTTAGAACATTCGAGATCCCCAGGAGCACTTTTCCTCTTACAAAAATATTTTTGTCTTGAAAATTGTAAAATTGTGATCCGGATCTATAAGTATCACAAGAGTCCCCAAAAAGATATTGTAATCAATTAATAAAAGCAGTGGGCTACCCAGCGCCTAGTTTCAATCCCCCCAGGGGGGATCAGTGTCCTTGTGAGATTGCTCCATTTGTCTTCTTTCATTACTTTTTATTTCTTGCTCATTTAAAAAAGATAAAATCAATCACAGCACCGCAAAACATTAGAATAGTTTCAATTTCCTAGATTAGTTTAGTTTAGTTTCCTTTTCAATTATTTCAATTCTGCAGATTTCAAGTTGGCAAATAAACCATCCCCTCAGCTTCCCCTAGTGTTCTTGACCCCTCCTCTGCGAGCTTTGGCACGATCTTTGGTGTGGGTTCCATACAGAACGGGGACTGGAGTGTGGATCTAGATTCTAGTTTTAATAGGGCAATCCAATATTGGTTATTGTTTGATTGGGACAATACATTGAACTTGTGTCTGAAGTCAAGGGGATACTCATTAATGAGATCAATTCTCTCCTTGTTGGACCTCCAACATTTCTCTTTGTACCCAATTGAGGGATAACCTCTAAAGGGCCAAATTTAAATTAGATTTATTTTATTGTTTTCACTCGCATATACTTTGCACTAAAAAGTGGTCCTTCCACTTCACAATAAACCCACGAACTAAACAACTCACTTTAATAATAAAATTGTCAAGAACATACACAATACATTTCCATTTCAGCAGCATTTGACATCTTGCAACAACTTTTACAATATTGGCATTGGTCTTTATATTGCTCATCATTTCCTTTCAAGCACTTGTATCTACTCTCAAGTTATATCAATCTTGTGCAAATACTTTATATGCTTTAATTTTCTACCATAAGCAATTTCATTTATGTGTCATATATGTTGTTAGATTAGTTGTAGTTGCTCTTCCTTTCAATAAACTCCTCGATTTACTTTTTGTACTTAGCCTTAGTTATTTTATTAGGGACCACCCCCCTTGGTTTTGCTAGGAGTTGGCCTAGACGAAGGAGTCAAGAATCAGGTGACAGCGCCTCAACTCAAGACTTGCCCCCAATGACACACCCAGTGGATTAAGGATTTCTTCCACATGACCCAAGGTGTGTATAAGGCAGCAACACTATGTAAACTCGATCAACTCCTTAGAAGACCACTCCTCCGAGCAACCAATCCTAAGCGTCCCAAAAGTAAACTCTGGAAACACTCCAGTCCCTGGGTACCCACTATCATGAATCATACTCAATCGAGGCATCAAAATCACCTGTCAATCCACGGCTATACTCGATCCTGGGTATCGTGCGGGAAAAAGTTAAAACTATCTCTCCATATAGAGAAGAACTCCACAACTCCTCTCACAAGGGGGTAGTCCCTAATTTCTAGTTAAGTTTTAAAGTTAAGTTCTAGGAGTTGATTTTATTTTGTTAAGGTTTGGGGGGGATTCTAACCTAAGATGCTAAGGCAGCAATGCAAGATGCAAGGTTAGTATGTTAAGCAAGCATTTTCCTAGGGCAACTAAGACTAGTACCTAAGATTGGGCAAGGGGTCAACTAAAGTTAAAGGATGATTCGTTACAAATATGATTACAAGATATACAAAAGAATAATTGAATCAAATATTAAAAACAAGATTTACAAGAAAAGAATGCTAGGGTACAAAAAGCAAGCCAACCACTTGTAAGCATTTGTGTGCAGGATATAAAGAGATCAAAGCATCATCACATTTATGAGATTACATCAACACATCATTATCATCAACACATCAACATAGAAGATTTAGAGATTCTAAGCACAAGTGTTATAAGGATGATGAAGATTACCAACTCTTAGTTATTAAACCCACAAAGTATTTAGATGTTTTAGCCCAAGGTTGGATTATTAAAGGTTTCTTAAGATTACCAAGTTTTAATTACCTTTATTAAGATTTTCACCAAAGCCTCCTCCTCCTATTGCCAAATGGTTGTTGGATGCTCAAGATAGTATGGCAACGAGGCCAACCCTAGCTGTCACAGTCATCCCAGAGCATTGAGTTTTTACGGAAAGGACACTCCTTCGTGCCATGAGACCGTCCCCGGCCTATCACCTTTTGTTGCCCTCCTCAATACCTGTTTTAGATGGTGAAGATGGTGGTCTAAGGTACCCTATTAAGTCTATTAAGTTAATATATGTATTAGGTAGACTTTTAGGTGTATTTTAGAGTGTTTTGAAAATTTTATGACACTTTTAAAATGTGATTTAGTGTTATGGCCGAAACTTACTTCAGCTTAAATTTGTTGCTTAAGCTTATGAAATGAAAGGCATTAACACATATAAACTATGTGAGAGCAAATTAGTGCACCAATATGTAGCTTGCAAAGTAAAGAAGTAAAACCACAAAGGGCAAGAACAACTTGC
>ML777051.1:372677-405020 GCA_009831015.1 Picea engelmannii | reverse complement strand
TTGTAAGGAGAAAAAGGCTCCAAAGATAACCGAACGAACCCCTCTAGTGCAGTTGATCACTATTCAAATCATCACGAAGAGTTAGTAGAGCCAGAAGGGCCTACCCAAAATCGTTGCAGTGACCAAAAAGAGACCAGAATTGTCCCATAAAACTTTGTAGGATGCAACATTGATGAGCCATATCATGAGGAGCAAATGACTCTGAAGATTATACAGACTCAGAGGGAGTCAAGCTTCAGAGGGAGAATGGAGACTCAAAGACTTTCATATTCAGATGGAAGAGAGAGACGTCTTTCGGAACTGATAGACAAATGCCATGGGTTGAGAAGGCTAGATCAAAGCTTCAAAGGCTTCGAGGAGATATGAGATCTTATGGGAAGATTCCCTTTGCTTCAGTAGACTTTACTACAATGACAAAGGAAGAAGCCAGTCAGAAGGACTGGGATATATATCTTTTCCTTGGTTCCAAGACCAGAAGGGAAGTCAGTGGTGACTTCCAAGTTGATCTACAAGATCAAGCATGTTGCAGATAAATAGCCTAGAGATGTACAAAGCTCGATTTGTGTCCATAAGATTCTCCCAGCAAGAGGGAGAAGACTATGACGAGACAATTGCTCTAGTATATTGCTACCGACAAACAGGTAGAAGATATGTTGACCAAGCCTCTGTCAGTACAAGCTTTGAGTGGCCCAAATGCTTTTCTCCAGTAGTGAGAATTGATGTATTCCCCAGTAGTGGGAAATGATGTGATCCCCAGTAGTGGGAGCTACCCCAGTGCAGGTTGTTACGCCAACGCAAGCTGGTATGTTACCCCAGCGCAGGTTGGTATGCTACTCCAACAAACGATGGTACACTAATCCAGTGAAAGTGCAAAACTTCTTATGATGTATGGATTCGTGAAATTCAACAAGACAATGGCTGAGGTGTGCAAATGCGCAGAAGCAATGATGATGATCGTGCCAAGAGGAATACCTTCCTCGTTAAGAGGGAGTGTTAAATTATTGAGTGAGATTTTGTGTGAGTTAACGAGTTACTAGTTCTGTATGAACTAGATGCTGACCTGTAGAGTTGGAAATGATCCTTGGTTAGAGTGTCGATAAGTAGCATCGGAGGTTACTAGTTGGAGGGCCAACCAGTAGTGTTGGAGGTGTTTGCAAGCTAGATGGCTAATGTGGGGATATGATGGTGATACTTGATCTATTTGATCGTATGATAGCCTGTGTAGCTATGGTGATGCTACCTGTAGACTGGTCTGCAAGACCATGTGAGTCTTTCTCATGCCATGTGAGATGGATGGATGTGTTTGAGACCACTAAATGAAGAACATCTTTGTTAATACCTCCCTAGCTAAGAGGGAGTGTTGATGTTTTGGTAGCTGTGAGAGATATTAATCTCCATATGTAACCTACGACTTAGAATAGAATATTCCGGAAGCAAGTGAACCATTAAACAGATGTGTGGAAACCCTAGAATACAAGTCGGCCTAGCAGAATAAATAATATTAGAATATTATCTTCTAGAAATATAAGTTGGCTCCACAGGGAAAACTTAAACAGAAAATATAATTACCAGAAAGTCAGGTCGGCCCAGCCAAAAAATTCAATGGACAGATTAATATAAATACAAGACGTTTTAGCTCATTTGGATACCCAGTCAGAGTGCAAGTCTTCTGGAGGGCTGCAGTTGCAGTTGCAAGGAGGAATAAGGGTGTATGGTCATCTCTTGGTCTTGGTCTCTCTCTAGCGCTATCAAGTGATTCTCTTGGTGAAACTCTTAGTGATATTCTTGCTAAGTATGGCGCAAGGTTGAGAGAGTAGTGCAGTTGCAGCTCCTCCAGTTGTGTATGGCACTTATTTTGTGGATATGGAGACTCTCTCTCTCTCTTGTGCACTACCATTGGAGAAGGAGTGCCCTACTTGTCTTGAGTTTTTGCTGCAGTTAGAAGCTAGGGTTTATCTGTTGGTTCTGGAGTAGGCTTGTCGAAATTATTCTAAGTAAAGGTTAGTGTGCTCGGGGGTGGCATATGTGAATGCCTATGGTTGGGTGACAATGATATTACATTGTCTATGAATAAACAAGCATACCAAAATTTCAACAAATAGTGCCACGGCCTCCTCTAGTAGATGATGCATCCTCCTCCAAGATGACCACAACACCTAGCCTCAAACCCTTTCTAAGCATGCTGCCACAATGCTCCACGAGCTCTCCAAGCCCCATGCTACCTCCTCAAACCAAAATTGATCTTCCAAGTGGAGACCAAACCCTCCAAGTGCCAAGAATATGGGCTCACAAACCTCCTTCAATGCCTCCACGACTCCTCTAACCTCACGGCCCTGCAAAGAGATGGGATCGTCCCCCAAAGAAACCCTCAATGAGCCTCCCAAGGCTATCAATCCATGCAACAAACCCTCCTAGCCTCACGGCACTGCAAAAAGGTGAAGTCATCCTCCTCAAGAAGGCCCCACGAACCTCCTAGCCAAGTCGCTACACCTCCAACTGAAGTCAAACCACAAAGATGAAACTCAAGTAAGAATCTCGTATGAATTCTCCTCCTTGTCTAGCTAGGGTGGATATTGCACCACTAAAACCAAACCCCAATGTAAGGGTTTATCCCAAAACCCTACGAAAACCTTGGCTCACAAGAGAACTCCAAACAAGAGATCAATCCAAAACATAATGAGGAAAGTGGAGCGCTACCCCTCCTTCTATAGTTCTTAGATGCCCCTTTCTCTCATCTAAATCTTTCCTCTGACTTAATCCAACATGACCCTTATTTCCCCCTTTTACTTTTCAACTTAAAGTTACTTTATAACCCTTTTAACCCCTTTTTATTGTTGAAAAGTGATTAATTGGCTTTTAAGACATTTCCAGACGCCAGAAACCCCTTTCTCATCATCCCAACCTTTAGAGCTTTTTGTCCCAGTTCCAACGAGCTATTACACTAAGGTGTCCCCTCAAATAATATGATCCAAATAACATATTTAGTGCATTTAATTAGATTATGCTCAATAATACCCCAAAATTACAGGAATCGTCTGAATGCCGCAAAACCAAGAATGAACTGTGCAAAAGTGATCCCAATGATGAAAGATGGAAAATGGACTAGGTTGGGCCTCATATAACTCCTCCAAATCCTCTGAGATTACCGATAACATAACCTCACCCCTCTGTCTAGGTTGACACAAGCCTCGAAAGTCGTCTCCAACTACAGAACAAGGGAACCCAAAAATGGGGACATTACACTAGCTCATGCATGTCTTAGCCAAATTTAGCTCAAGAACATGTGTTTGATTCCTGTTTTCCTCCTCCAAGAATTTTCTTCTTCTCTTAAAGCCTAAGGCGCATTAATCCCCCTCATATATTATCTCCCTTTCCTAGAATGTGCCCTCATTCTCCCTTCTTCTCCCACACGTGTGGCACATTCTTCTTGTTTATTCCCTCTTTCTTACATGCATGTGCCACCTCGCATCCTTGTCTCCTAATCCCTAGCGCATATCTCATGAAAGGTGCCTATTCTACACTCCTCTCACGCATAGCTTCCTATTTCCCTTTCCCTCTCCTTGAATGTGCCTCCTCCCTATATTTTAGGGTGCATTCTTCCTTATTCATGCGCATCCACTTCTTCCTCACTCACTTAACTCGTCTCCTCTCCTATCATGTGTTTAAATCTATCCCCAATCTCCTATTTTCCTACTCCCTATCTCGTATTTCCTTCTATTCTCCCTAATTTACATCCTCCCAGGCGCTCTATCCCTAAAATCTAAGGCGCAAACCCCCTCTTCTCCTCACTTGACATGCCTCACTCTCTTTTAGGTTGTCACACGTGGGGGTTTGACTCACTCTTCCACTCTGCTTCCCTCATGTGCATGTGTTCCTCACTTTTACTCTCTTCCTTATGTGCTTTCCCACTCTTACTCCCTCTATCATGCACTCTCATGTTCTCTTATTGGAAGTCCGCTCCCATACCTATATATTGGAGTGATAGCTACATGGCTCAGGGTCGGATTTTTGCAGCAGCAGCATTCATTATTCTCTCTCTCTCTCTCTCTTCTTAGACTAGCTACTCTTTCTTTGTGTGAAAAAAGAGTAGCTACATGGCTCAGGGTCAGTTCTTGTGCTTGTTGATGTGGTGCAATCAGCCCTTTGGTGGCCATTAATAAAGAAGTGTTGTGCTTAGTTTCGAGCTTTCATTCTTGTCGGTATTGTGTTCTCTCTTTATGCATTGAATTAATACTTCATTACCATTTATTGTGATACTTCTCGATCTTTTAAGTGGTATTTTTCTTCCTTTTCTTTCATCTTTCTCATGCTAACACTACAAGGTCCCTCCAAGCAAATTTAAACTGTCTTTTCCTAACACTTTGGCGGGGTGTTTACACATTGTCCAAGGCATATTTGTTGATGTTTTTTGTGTGTGTTTTTTGCAGAAAATTAGATCCAAGATCAGCAACCCGGTACCTAGGGACTCCCCCCTGACATTGGCACGCACCAGCCTGAACAGAGAGGAGGTTTGCTCGTGACAATTTGGGGCATTCTCCTTGAATTAGTCATGTTTCCATCACTGATTTTTAATTATCAGTTCTGATTGGAGGGTGAAAAAGTGTGCTAACAAGTATATAGTAATAAGTGTATACTATTAGTGTAAGTTCATCTTGACATTGGATCTAATCCATTTTAATCTTGAATCTAATAAATAAACAAAAATATAATTATTTTAGTGCTTAAAATATTTGATATTAAGATGATTTTATGCTAATTTATTTTATTATAAAGTTTTAAATTATTATGATTTTTTCTAATTTATTCACATATATAGATTTCAATTTTTTAAATTTAATTTATTAACACATTAATTTTTAAATAATTTAAAATTTAAAACAAAAAAATTACATTTAAACCTACTAATCATAATAAAAAACGCAAAATATATTTTATATAATTAACAATTATTTATTTTAAATTTAATAAACTTAAACTTTAAAAAAATAACGATTTAATAAAATTAAACTTTAAAATATAACGACTTAATTGAAATTTGAAAATCAAACTAATTTGACTTTAAATTGATTCCTTTATAATACTCTATCGCATCGGGTCAGCATTGATAACGTGAATCATCAAGTTGGCATTGATAAAGGTCAATCCAAGTGAAGCACGCATTTCGGGTTGTTATAAAGCACTTCCACCAACAAAACCCTAAAACCGCGGGCCAAAACCTAAAACCGTGGGCCAAATCCCTAAACCACGACCAAAGTCGTAGAATATTCATGAATTTTTTTGGGATCCGCACATGTGGGGTCGCTGACAGCGGGATCCGCTTCTAGTAGATGCAATTTCGTTACCAGATGCCCAGAACCGTATGAGTAGTCATCGAGGTTTCCAGCAATCAAGGATTTGTTTTGTTAGCGGATCCCTCACAAATTAGACACATTCGGATCTGGATCCAGATATGAAATGCGGATCCATGGATCCAGCGTCCAAACCCTATGGATCCTGTAACATAGGTTTCCATTCGGTTGTTGTGATCCAAGGACATTTTATGGACACACTTTTCCTGGCATTACCCTTATGGTTCTATTGAACAACATGTTTTCTAGAGTGACTTCGTGGACTACTGAACTTTCGGACAGAGTTTTCATAACCCTTCTTAGTGCGAGCCAAAAAGAGTGAATTAAGTTTTGAGCCTTCGAAGGTATTATCATGGCATCGGTCACTCTTTGGGGAATTCCTGCAACTAGCTCCCTGAGATGCATGGCTTCTTCCAACTCCATCGGAACTTGGTCATCTGGCCTAGGCTTGCCTAGCTGACCAATTTGAGGCAAGTTGCACTTGGTTGCCAATGTGGTGGCTACAATGTGTAACATTGTGCACATATTGAGGGAGCTTCTTAAATCTTTCTCCATGCTATCCCTCGTTCTTCAACAGTTGGTGAGAGCCACGTAGTTTAACTGGCTTTCCCTATCAGTCATCCTTGGGAGGCCTTCGAGAGAATCAGAGTTGTCCTCTGCCCATTTCTTCATCTCGTCCATTGCCATCCTTATCCAAATGAATTTAGTATTCTTAGTTTTGGTTCTATCGATTAGTGAGGTTATCTGAGCAACTATTTTTCGAAATTCTTTCACGTCGGTATACATCTACTTTGTTGAGTCTTGGAATTCCTTCCTGACTTCACTAGCACTTATTCTGAAATCACTGATGCTAGTCCTATCACTTTTGTAGAATTTCACCTCTTCTTCCAAGTCCTGATTTTTTCTTTGTAGTCCTTAATCTCTTGAACCATGTTCTTGAGATTTTGTTCAGAGGCTTATGTGAGCGCTACACTAGCTAAAGCGATAGGCAAGGGATTATCTTTGATGTATTCAACTATAGGTGTCTCTATAGTGACTGAAAGTGGAGAAATTCTAGAAACGGGCAATCTTTTAGTGCTATGTTGAATGATTTTTCCCAAGTCCCTATCAAATCTAAATTAGTTTAGATTTGCTACTTTCCTAGCCTTGGAGGGTGTAAATCCTCCTAGTCCCAATTTCCCTAGAGGGAAGTCTCCTCTGGTCATGGGTATGTTAGAAGAGGCTTATGGAATGGCGGTGTCCATTAGGTCAGTGTCTTGCACCTCTTCTTGTGCCTTCTTGACTTCTTCCGCTTTTCTTTTCTTTTATTCCTCTTCATTCTTTCACTTCTCTTCTTGCTCTCTCAAGATTCTTCCCTTTACTCTTTCTTCCTCTTCTTTTCTCTTTTTCTCTGATGGTGCTACTATTTCAACTTCCTTTTTTCTCTTTTCCTCATCCTCTACTTTTGCTCTAGTTTCTTCCTCTTCTTTCTTATTTATTTCTTCTTCATCTCTTGCTAATGCATTTTGCCTTTATGCTAAGAGTCGCTTCCCATCCGGAAGATTACTTCATCATAATTCAGGGCTCTCTTATGAATTTGTTCGTCCTCTCGAGTCTCAAATTCATAACCCCATCTGTATTTGCATACTTGACAATGTTTGTTGACAATCTTCTGGGGATCATGTCTTCGGAATCTTTCCTCCCCAAAATGGAATCTAGCAAGGGTGTCAGCTTCTGCATGGGTGGCCAGGTCAGCTTTTCATCTCTGGAAAGAGTTGCAACTACTCCATGCATCAGTGTCCAATATGCTACTTCCTACAAAACAAGTTTGTCAAGGATAAATCTAGGAAGCAGGTGAGGGGCCTTGGTTCCACTGTATATTCTAATGTACATCCCATTTTCCATCACATACCAACCTCCTATCCTTCCCACTGCAGCCATTGTTTTTTCTGACATGCAAGGCACAAGAGCATGGAACAATAACTGGTATAAGGGAATCAGAATTTTTTCACATATTTTGTGGTAATGTATGCAATATTTTTGTTCCCAAAGGTCTTGACAATAAGCCTGAATGGGAGGGTCTCTGGGCTGCCATCCATAACCCATCTCTGGATATGTGTGTACCATGCACATTACATCCAGCAAATAAGATGACATATGGAAGCTTGGATGTCTCCCAGGAGTTGTGTGCTTTGCAACTGATATAGCCTCTTCCAAGGTGGAAGAGAGAATGTCTACCCAATTAAAAATGCATCTTGTGGTGGTAATACAATGGATCAAGGGCACCCATGAAAATCTGAACTTCTAGGCATCAGCCTCTCCATATAGCCTGCAAAGCATAGCTACTACATATTGGTAGCGCATTTTGAGCATCTTTGTGGGGTGATCATCAAACGACCTAGTCTTGAACCTCTTGCCTAGAACCCACCAGTTCTTCATGGTGTTTCTGGGATTTTAAATGGAATTCCTTCATCCAATCCTCAGTAAGCTCAATTTCTTCAATTGGCAGTTTATAGCATTTTCTGAGCACTAAAGGTTTGAAGGAGGAAAATACTTTTCCTTGTGCATCTATCACCAAATTGCTATCTGCATCGAAGCGTCTTATGATCCATGAGATGGATTTGGCACATGGGAAAATTGCTACATGTGCAACTATCCTACGAAGTCTAGAGTGTCTAATGGTTTGGTAAATGCCCAGATCTCTGTACCCCTCTAGCAAATCCGAGTAAGTTTCATTGTTGAACATCTAAAATATCTCGCCCTAGTGATACGCAATATCTTTGTCAATGACACAAAGGGTGTCATCATAGATGGGGCCAAGGTTGTTGACTTCTGCCTCTTCTTCCTCTTTTTCTAATGAAACCTCAATGACAAGGTCTATGTCGCTCCTTCGGTAAGTGGCCATGATCCTTCCTATGAATCACCCATGTCAAAGACAGCAAAAATTAGCCTGGTTAGCATTTTAAAAAATTGCAAATTAAGAGGTGCGATAAGATGACCCTTGGGGGGGAAGAAATGCTTATCTACAAATCTCGGGTAGAGCGGCCATGGCAACTTGAAATCTGAGTGAGGGTTTTAAGACTTAGGTAGCGAGTTAAATCAGAGGTTTTGGTTACTATCCTTGAACCTAAAACTGAGTCCGAAGCCCACGAGGTATCTGGTGGCACTGTGGTCACATGCTCTAGCAGAGTGTTGATTACACCCTAAGCAAGTTAGCTATTTTGAGGTTTCGAATGGTGTGTACCCTCTCTAACAAAGAAAACGAGGATATGATCATGGAAGAAACTCCTCAAGCCCAACTCTGTGGTTGTGAGACGTGTTTTGGGAGAAAAGTGTAAAACCTTAACCCCCCTCGGCTGATGTTTTGAATGATTAAGTGCGGGAATAGTTTCTTTCTAGGGCAAAACCGAAACCATGTGCACCTGTATACAGGGAAAGTTCTGATTGTGTACAGTGCAGAAGGAAGAAAAGAAAAGGTGTTAGGGGACGAAGGGTTAGTCTATCTATGGGTGAAGTCCCCTTATCGTATATTTGTTTATATTTTATTATGAGAAGTGGAAGGCAGCAGGAAAGGACAGTAGGATACCCATCAATTTGCAAGTGGATCGTTAAGGGAGTGAGCGTGTGTGGACGACAACGTGGTGTAGCAAGTGCTTTCAACCTATCTCTAGCGAGAATGGAGTCTTTTGAGTGGCAACGGTGTTGAATGGGGTGGAGAAACAAGGTTTTAAAAGGTTAAAATGATCGTCGGACACACAAAACGAAAAGAAAACCAGTCGTATAGAAATTTAATTTTGACAACTCACGTTGCACGTGTGGGTTTAACGTTGTGGGGTCGATGTATGGACAAAGGAAAACTTTCCCTCATCAATGTATCGACGCTCGAAAACTTTCCCTCATCGATGTATCAGCGCTCAAAAACTTTCCCTCACCCACGTATCGGTGGAGGAAAATTTTCCCTCACCAATGTATCGGCACTAGAAAACTTTCCCTCACCAACAAATCAACGCTGGAAAACTTTCCCTCACTTAGAAGCCTTGTTTTGTTGAGAAATAATAATCTTTTTGGTGGCGAAGTAGAATGTATCAGCGCTCAAAAAGACTAGAGGTAGCAATGTATTGGCACTAGGAAAGATTGGAGGTAGTGATGTATCAACGCCAAGAAAGATTGGAGCCAGCGACATACACTATATTGGCACTCGAAAAGATTGGAGCCAACGACATACACTATATTGGCACTCGGAAAGATTGGAAGCAGTGATGTATCATCACCAGGAAATATTGGAGGCAGCAATGTATTGGCGCCAGGAAAGATCGGAAGCAGCAATGTATCGGAGCCAATAAATATTTGAGCCAACAACATACACTATATCGACGCTCGAAAAGATTGGAGTCAATGATGTATCGGCGCTAGAAAATATTGGAGGCAGCGATGTATCGAGGCCAAGAAAGATTGGAGGCAGTGATGTATCGACGCCAGGAAAGATTGGAGTTAGCAACATACATTGTATCGACGCCAAATGAAGAATTAAAAGCAAGGCCTATTGAAGCAAGATTTAGATCAGGGATAGTGCAAGCTTGGAGCTGGTGACTTGAGGCAAATTTGCAAAAATGAATGACCCAGACTTGGTCAAAATAGACCATGAAAAGATGAAAGGAACAAAAGGAGGGGCCCCATGATAACTTCAACTTTGAAGAGGAATGAAGTCCAAAGGAATAATAGGAAAATCATGGCGAGGAATTGTTGGTAGCACAACAAAGCCAAAACAAGAGATTAAGTGTTTATGTTAATATGCTTTGAGGACAAAGTATTTCTAAAGGGAAAGGTAATGTTATGTATATAAAATAAATATTATTCATTGGTATACACACACACACACCTAAACTATAGAACTTGGGATATTAATTATTAAAAGGTGTAGCACACAAAGACATAGCTTACATGAAAGGTCACCTTGAAGCCTATAACTACCAAAGCCACTCATCATTATAAATCACCATCTCTCATATTTTCATATTCAATATATTATTTTAATCTGTACGGATTCCTTTATGTTATCCTATTTATTTCGGATATCCAGTTTATGAACCAAGATGCTCATCTTATAGCGAGGAAATGAACTTTGTTCATTTCAATGCAACAAATTTTGTAATTTGTGTGGCAATAAGGTTTTATATTTGAACTTCCCTTTGATATACAATGATCTCAAGTGGCAAGAAGTGGACCTTCAACTATAACYGGTCCGACAAGTGTCTCCTTATCGATTGATACCTTGTCGACTATAGATAAAGCATCACTCAATTTTTCAACTTTGACTACAATTGTGATAGTTCCCTTATCCACGGTTGGAATTTTAACCTAAGGAAACTTCCCTAATACAATYAGATCTGTTATCATTTCCTTGTCGATGAGTTGTTTCCTCTGTTGCATCTCTTCTTGGTTTTTAATTCTTAATTTGCGCAAGTAGGTTTGATTATGACTCCTTATGMAAGAAATTTCTTCATCTTTTCCTTACAAGTTCTTGTCAAATTTCTTTTTGAKATCTTGATCCTCACGTCGTAATTTTTTATTGTGCTTCTCATCCTATAACTCTTTGATTTGTGCAAGCAATCTTTGATTAAAGCCCCTTGGGCGAGAATTGTCTTCATCTTTCTTTGATCAATTCTTGTCTAATTTCTTCTTGGCATCTAACTTCTCTTGTGACTCTTGGTCACATTGGGTTGCAACATCTTGTAGAAACGACACTTTATTCTTGGTTTGCAAGTCAGAATTTGTTTTCTTCCATTCTCGTAGTTGTTTTACGAAACCATTTGTCTTGTTAACATGCTTGTTCAATTTATATTGTAGGGTATGCACTTCACATTGGAAATTGTGTTCCATACCTTCAAGATCCTTAATTTTTTCCTCTTGGGCTACATTTTCTTTCTTATAATATACCACATCTTGTGTTAAATGATTGACTTTATTTACAAGAAATTGATTTTCATTTACTTGAGAATAAAAAAAAAATTGAAGTTTCTCTATTTCCTTTTTTAATCACTCACATATCTCCATAGTTATATCTGTCGATATGACAATGGTTGCTATTCAGATTCTATTAATGATACCTTTAATATTAAGTGGTTGCACAAAGCACAAAGATTCCACAAAAATGATATGATACTTCTTTGTTTTTCGTTTGCTATGCTAAGTAATTATATTCCTCATAAGCTTCAAATAGAGGCCAAACATCAAATCCCACGAAAAGGCAACATTTGTCAGTTTTGTCATAAAGTGTTATGAGATGAAGAAGTACTTTATTTAAGTGACCTAACTATTGTGAGATACAGGAATAGTTTTATTTCCTCTTTAGGCAATCTTAAAACTCCCTCTCCATCTTCTTATAGTATCTAGATCAGCAGTGCTTAGCCTTGTTTATGAGGGAGGCTCTGGCTCTCCAATATTCTACACTCGGACCTCCCCCTGGCCAGGCACTACTCGAACAATCACATACTATTTCAAGGTGCTCCCAATGGACAAGGGAACCAATGCCCAAGAAGGCAACACCACCATTCCAACAAGGTCTAGATCTAGGAGACCCTGGGGGGCCTTTTGCCCCACTTTAGCGAGACACATTTGGAGCTGCCAATTCAGATCTCGAGACAAGAGTTGTCCCTCTTCTAACTTCTCTAGACAGTTTTCTATCAAGAGTTTATTTTCTTTGGCCTCAAATGATAGGAGAGCTACATATACAGATGCGGTTGACCCACAAAAACAAGGTTCCTTCCTCTTCTTCGAGTGACAGGTCTAGGGGGCATTGACCCCCAAGTACCCTCCTCCAAGGCATTCTCTTAGAAGTTTTTTAACATTGGACCCTGTTAACCACTAGATTTTCACCCTTCAAAATATTAAGGGTTAAGAGCCAGCGTGCACTATTTTGGCTGGCATTCTAAGATTCTCCCAGAGTTTAGCACTTGTGGTTATCAAAGGTTGGTTCCCAGCAGAGACAGGTATATGATCGGCACATGGTTGTTTTTGTTCAGAGTTAGAGCTAGCTTGTTTTCCTTTGCATTTGAGAGAGATATCTACATACAACAGGTGTCCCTACTTTTTAGGAGAGATGGTTTGAGAGTTTCAGTTGACAGTTTGGAGCAGTTTTGAGCATACAAAGTTGGTCTTTGCATGATCCTATGTCCGATGACACTTTTCCGAGCGACATGCAAGAACTTTCTATTTTTAGCAGGTTGAGCTCCATGCCCCAGATTCGGATTCTGAGCATGTAGTATGAATCTTTGAGACATTCTGAGTCTTTTGCACTTCTTCTGGGTTGATTTGTCATAGATTTCTATTTTGAGCAGGTTGAGCATTGGAGCTCGCATGTCAATTTTGATTACAGATTCAGAATCCTTGCAAAATATCGAATCCAATGGGTATGATATCATTGACATACGAGAAGATTCTATTTTTAGACAGCTGACATGTGGCGGTGTTCTCTTAGTCATCCTGAGCATTTTTTACAGTTTCCTAAAATTTAGGAGTCGATCTGACCCTATTTTTAACAGTTTCCATAAATAGCAAGGGTGATGGTCTCCAGAAGTGACAAGTGGCAAGCTCAGATTCCGACATTTGCCAGAGTTTCAGTGTAATGTGGCATCTACATGGCATCAAGCAAAGGGGTGAATTTTCCAAGGCAAAAGCAATAAAGTCAACAGAAAATTAGATAAAGTGAAGAGATGTCGCATATGATGAGGTGGCACTTCCATGAAGATAATTTAGCCAATCAGGGCTAACTTTTCCTCACTCGACATATCTTCACTTTCCATGCATTAATTTCCTCAAATTTCTTTTTATTTGCTTTTAAACGCTAATTTCCTAAAAATAGGGCGCAATTCCCCAATCAAGGCTTAATTTTCTCATTAACTTTTCCTCACTCACCATATCTTCACTTTCCATGAATCAATTTCCCCAAATTCCCCTTAATTTGCTTTTAAACGCTAATTTCCTAAAAATAGGAAAATCCCTAAAAAATAGGGTGAATTTCCTCCTTGGGTAGCTCATGCATATTTTGCCAAATTTAGCATTTAAACATGCGTTTAGTTCATAATTTATTCCCTCGTACGTTAACTCTCATATTATTCACATGAGTTGTCTCTCTCTCCCTTCCCAATGCGCTTCTCCTACTCCCTCTCCTTCTCTCATGCGCCATACCCTCTTTTCTTAGCCTCCTATGCGCCCTCATTCACTATATATTGGAGTGAGCTACATGGTTTTATGGTCGGAGTTTTGTGGCAGCAGCACATATTCTTTCCATCTTTCTTTTCTCTCTCTCTTCTCTCTCATTCTATAGGCTAGCTACTTTCTCTTGAGCAAGAGTGATCATTGTACTGGTTGTGGACTTGTTAATTGTGGCACAATCAACCCTTTGACAAGTCAATAATAAAGAGGTTTTGTGTTTGTGTCGAACCTTTCTTCTTGTTGGTGTTTTGGTTTATTCTTGCAAATTGATTAAGTAGTTCATTACTATTCATTGTGGTTTTAATTGATCTTTTGAATAGTTTCTTCCGTTATTTCTATTATATCTTCTCTTGTGCTAACCCAACCCTGCAGGATCTCTCCAAGCAAAAATGTCATCTTCCCCCCCCCCCATCTTGGGCAGTTTTAACACACTATCCAAGACATTACAGCCACTGTTTTTTGTCTTATTTTGCAGAAAATCAGACTTAAGGACAGTAGCAAATCACCCTTGGGACTCCCCCCTGAGGCTGGCAAGCACCAGCCCAAACGAAGAGGGGTCTAGCCCATGACAATTTGGGGCTTTACTCCTTTAATTAAACATTTTTTCATCACTGAAATATCAGATTTATCAGCTCAATTGGAGGGTGGAAAAGTGTGCTAACAGACCCTTAGCAGGGATTGTATCTATCCAGCTTTCCCGGTAGTGCTTTTTTTCCTAGTCTATAGAGTTTAGATCTGCTTTTGACATTTATAAGAGTGGCCCTTGTGCTCTCACAAGGTATGGATACTTTTGTACTTAGCAGTCCCATTGACCCATTGTGGTCATTTGTTGGACATTACTAAAATTATCGTGTCTTATGTTACATTTTTTAATGGTAAAGACTTCACTTTATATACTTTTTTATATTGAATCACTTTTCTCTTGGTTTTTCTATGACAACACCTTGCCACTCTTTATTAGTTTGATATGTGTTTTGTTTTAATAAAACCAAGCCCTTGCTTTTATTTTTATATTGTATGTTACCTTCCCTTTTAGCACACGCAAATTTGTGTTGCATTTGGTTACACAGCATAAATCCATGCCAAATTTAAGGCTCTTCTGAAGCAATTAAAGGCTCTGACAGTTATCCCAACCACTGCAAGTGACTTCACTGATTTGACCTTGGCGTTTTTTATTTCTTGGTGACAGAAATACACACGATCTTTAATTTTTCTTCTCCAAATCATGCAACCAGATACAGGACTGTTCCTTCCACACATACCTCTCCTTGATGCACACATGCAAGACTTAAGAAAAACCCTCAATCACCAGATGGAAATCTACATTCGCTTGGAGAGGTTTGTGACGTCTTACAACTAATAGGCTATGTCTTCTTTGCAGCTACAATTTCTGTCTGTTTTTGTACTCCCTTTTGTAGCAATGAACAGAAAACTCAACAGAGATGTGAACTCGGTGATAATTCTCTGCTATGAATTTTGGCAACAGAAAAATATTCTCTGTTTCTCCTATGCAGCAGCGGAAAATTTCATCACAAAAAGAAAAGGCCAAAGGCCAACTTGTGGGCAAACGCTAAAGATCAGAGAAACTCTGAAAATGTGTGGCCAAAGGCCAGGATCAGACAGGCTTTGATACATGTGTATGGTCGAAGGCTGGAATCAATCGCTATCTGCTAGGAAATGGTTCTCTCCAAACAGAAGCTGGAGTTCCCTAGAAAGGGCTGTGATACCAATGTAATGAACCCAAGTGGTTCATACAATGAATATCCAAAATAAATAGGACAACAATGAGAAATCCATAGAGGATAAATATAATGTATTGAATATATAAAATGAGTGATGATTACAATAGCAAGTTACGTTGTGTATAAGTTTACATTGAATGATCACGTACTTGAACATGCATGCCTTTTAGACATGTGACCTTTGGTTATTTAATATTATTATTACTGTTGTTGTTGTTCTTGTTCTTGTTCTTGTTATAGGTGCATTTATATTTGTTAAAATATATGTGAAATAGAAGTTCGAAAGATCTTCAGAAAGCAAATTCTTCCACTAATGTCCAGTATAGAAATCTGCAGTTAATTACATAAAAATGATAATACACTCCGAGTACATAAGGACCAAAATCGTATTGCAAACAATAGATTTTTAATTTCTCCTATCCAAAGCAAATTTTTGGTATGAAACTAGGGAAATGACAAAAAAATCTGAGCAGCTTGCGTAACCACCAGTCAGTCATTGGACAGGATACATGAATCACACATAATTTCAAAGCCAACTAAGAAATCACATATCAATGTACAAAATAAAATAATTGCTCGGAGACTACATGAAAGTTACACTTAAGAAATGGACACCAAGAAACACTGAATAAATCTACTCAGATTGGTTTCATAATGTAATCAGTGGAATCCCTCTGCTTAGACCTTGATTTAAAGTTGATGCCATAGACAAAATAGCTAAAATATTAAGAGCTCTAACTGAGCTCACTTTTGATATCTACTAAAAGAATAGTCTCTCTTATTCGTAAACAAGCAGCATTTTTCAACTTAAACATGATGCTGAAGCAAGAAACAAAGGAAGAGTAAGGTACAAAATCAATAAAGGTGGTGTAAGCAGAATAAACAGCAACAAGACATAACTCAAGCTTTCAACTAAAAATGTCAGTCAGAAGCACCAAGTTAGTTATATAATGTGATCCACAAAACATAGTAAGATTCATAGAACATTTTAATTAAAAAGAGTACAGAAATAGAGAAACACCTGAATAATGCCTTTGACACGCCAGACCCCATGTTTCAGAACTACAATCTGGGAATCATCGGGATGAAGGTCTTTCAGCTCCTGTCTGACCTCCTCTACACTAGCATTATGCTCATTTGTCAACTGCTCTGCTGTTATTTTATTACTAGACCTTGCTATGCTTCCCATTACTGCCCGAGAGTCCCCAACATTGGCAACATACAGTTTTTCACCCCATATAACCCCAACTAAGCAGCATGAACCAACTGCTGCAATCAGTGGCGTCGTCTGCCATGATCTAGTGACATGTGCAAGAAACCCCTCCTCAGTAGCAATAATAGCTCTCCTAAGGACCTCATCTGACATACATCCTTCTTCCCATGCAAACCCTACAAGACCAAGTCCAAGATTTTAGAAACATAACTAGAATTTTAACACACAACTTTACTATCTAAGCTCCAACACTAAGCTCAAGCCTATAGCAGAAAATGAATTTAGTAAAACAGGTTGATTCAGAGTTTGACAATGGGTATTAGGAACACAACAACTATAGATGCACGAAAAAAGCTTCAGTTAGCTAGCTTATATTAGAATTATGATACCGATTCAGATATGCCAAATGACTGCAGAAGGCCATGAAAAATCCTTAGGAGTAATGCTTGTAGGCAATCTTACAATCACTAATGGTTTCCTATTAATTTCTTTTGATCTGAGCGTTATTTAACATGGTTTAGCAAAATAAGACAATGGATGTCTCTCTATCTGTCCTTAAGATACATGTGCCTAGATTTGATATCATCTCACATGTTTTCACATTTCTTCATGGCGGCTATTCCGTCTTCTGTTGATGAATACTTACATTGGAAGAGTATTTCTGACTCCTGAGACTTGCAGATTCGACCCATAAATAGGTAGTAAAGTTGTCAATCTCGTATATACGTCTCCAGAAAATAATAATTTTAAAATATTGCCACATTGCATCGTTATATGCAGTGATATGTTGACAAAAGGCACCTGGCATTAAAATTTCAGATCACTGCTTTACCAGCCTGTTATGAGCTAAATCTGGGCTGTTATAAAAAGGCCTATGAGAGATGGGATACAGGATCCCTTAATAAGGGAAAACTTGATTCTTTTTCCAGAGGGATGCTTTCCTGTAAAACAGTGTATCAAATTTTTATGATGGCAGCTAAACATTCAACGTTTTTGACCTTTTCCGATTTGTCATCACCGGAATTCAGCAAGGCAATCTTTGTCAAAATTATAATTTTGGATTGATGAAATTGTTGTTTTTAATGCAGAAATTGATTCAGCACCTTCAAATACCCCTATTGCAACAGGATTGTGCAATGTTAAGTTTCAACATCTGATCTGCAGTTCCATCAATCCAAAATAATTCTTTGCCGGATCTCTGATAAAAAATGCAGATTTCCCTTCTCATTATTTTGAGCCACCGCAGCATTTTTATACCTTGTTTGCAAAGGCAAACCTCATACTTCAAAGTTCAAATATCTACAATTTCATTGCTGCATAAGCCACTGTTCATCTTATAGCTACCCATAATTTGACTTCCAAGATGCCATGTTTTTACAAGGTTCAGGGACAAGAGAATGGGGCGGAAAAGTTTCAGGAATGTGTGGAGACTCCCCAATTTCAAAAGGATGGCACAGGGGATGCAGTAGCAGTAAGAATAGGGAACCTCTCCTCTCCCAGATACAGCAAAACTATAAAATATCAAAAAATCTAACAACTAGTATTACTAGCCACAAGTTAAAATGATTTCATTATAAAGACTACTAGCCAGTAGCCACAAATAAACACCTTAAAACATATAATTAAACAATGATAAAACAACAATACACCCATTCATCATGATGTGAAAGTAAATCATAATTTGTAGTATATAGTCTTAGATGCATGATATCAAAAAAAGACAAGAAGCCAGCACTAGCCAGGCTAAATTAGATCGTGCTCAGTCTTTGGCCTCTTTACACTGCAATAATTCTTCAGCATCATTGATACTGATGCCACCTGCTAGCACAAATTTCCACCCTCCAATTGAGCTGATAAACCTGATAAAACAGCGATGAAAACTAGACTAATTAAAGGAGTAAAGCCCAAAATTGTCATGGGCTAGTCCCCTCTCCGTTTGGGCTAGTGCTTGCCAGCCTCAGGGGGGAGTCCCTACAGTGATTTTGCTGCTGTCCTAAGTCTGATTTTCTGCGTTTAATGACAAAAAATAGCGGCTGTTATATTTTGGACAGCATGTTAAACTGTCCAAAACAAGGGGGGGAAACAGTTTATTTGCTTGGAGGGATCCTGCAGGGTTAGCACAAGAAATATGGAAGAGAAGTAGAAAAGAAAACTACTCAAAAGATCAATAAAAATGACAATGAATAGTAAGAAAGAGACTAATCTAATTGCAAAATTCAAGGAAGTACCATCAAGAAGAAAGGTTAGAACACAAACAAAAAAACTTCTTTATTGATAGGCTTGCAAGAGGGTTGGTTATGCCAGAATCGATAAGTCCACAACTGGTACAATGATCACTTTGCTCAAAGAAGAGTAACTAGAGTAAGAATGAGAGAGAAGAATGAGAGAAGAAAGTATGCTAGCTGCTGCTGAAATCCGACCAATAACTCATGCGACCATCCAATATATAGCTTGTGAGGCACACTTAACCCAAGGAAACCAAGAGAACGCATGGGAGGCCAAAAAAGGGAAGGTATGGGCATGGGGGAGTGTGGATGACATACACACAAGTAAGAAAAGCCAAGTGGGAGAGGTAAAAGGATGCATGCGCATGAGACTTCGTGAAAGTTGTTGAAATATTGTAACTTCAAAAAATAATCTAATTATAACTGAGTTATTATCTTATAGATCAAATACCCTTTTGTGGATTGATCATGTCGAGTCTTGTATAAGACCAAATCCCCTTTTGTGGATTAATCAAACCATATTTATACGGTGGTATTTGTGAAATCGGCCCCTAGGGTTTATATAGTGGTTTTAACCACTCTTGGAAGAAGTCAGCCCAGCTAAGTGAAGAGACATAACCCTAGCCCCTCCTCACTAGTATTTATAAGTGAGGATGGCGCCTCATTTGTTCACTTACTCACTCACACTTCTAGTGCGCATCTTTTGAAGGTTGTTGCAGTTGCAAGAAGAAGGAGAGAGAGGTGCATGCTCAGTGCTAGTCAATTCTTTGGTGATTTGGTCTTAAGTCTTGGCATTGTATTGGCTATCTATTATTGAGGAAGTTTTTGTTGGGTTTTCTCCCCCATGAGGGTTTGCCAAGATAAAATGTTGCATACCTTGTGATTGTGTTTCTTTCAGTGATCCTACTTATATTGTTGTTTTGGAAATGCTCTAGAAAATTGGAAAGAACCTAATAACAACTCTAAATTTAACATGGGTTCAGAGCTTGATTGAATAGAGCACTTTCACTGGGTATCCAAAAACGTCATTGTTGTCATACAAGGAAATTAGGGCTTTTTATTGAAGAGGAATTGTTGACTTAAAACCATCTAGAAAAGTGTGCCCTACCCTAGCGCATCATTTGACAGCTTGAGCACACATTTTCAGTGGTCAGAGCCTTCGGAAAGTCAAACCCTAGTTTTGATTGGTACCAAAAAACCAAGAAACCAAAACCAGTACCAGAAGTACCAGTCCAAATTTGCGCAGGTCAAGTTTCAAGGGGTAAAACTTGGAATGTTTTAAAACAAACAGCTCCAACCTACTTGCCTCAGCCTAGCGCATCTCCTGGTAAGTTCAGATTCATTTTTTGGTCATTTTCCCAGCTCCAGGGCAAGATGTCTACAAGCACCAAGCATGTTGACAAGTTAGAAGGTGTGGAAAATTTTCGTTCCTGGAAGTACAGAATTAGACTCATTCTTGAAGAAAATGACCTTGCAAAATTCATAAAAGAAAATGTACCAGAACCCAAAGAAGATGCAGGCCAAAGCGAAGTACAAAAAGTATATGGTTAGGGCCAAAAGGATCATTGCAGACTCCATTGAAGATCACTTGATCCCTCAAGTATCTTCTAAGAATACTCCAAAAGAGATGTTTGATGCCCTAACCAGAATGTATGAAGGAAAGAACATCAACCGAAAGATGAACTTGAGAACCCAACTCAAGAATACAAAGATGCAGAAAGGAGAAACAGTTCAAGACTATTTCTCTAGGGTTACTCATTTCAAAGAACAACTAGAAGCAACTGGAGACAACTTGGATGAAGATGAACTCATCATGAAAACTCTTAATGGTCTCACAAGACCCTGGGATGCCTTCATCCAAACCATTTGTGCGAGAAAAGAAAAACTCCAAATTGACAGTCTATGGGAGGAATGTGTTCAAGAAGAAGCAAGAGTAGCCAACCGAGAAGTCGTATTATTAAGGGATAAAGATCAAGCACTAGCTGCTCATGCTAAAGGAGGAAAGAAAAGGTCTCATTTCCAAAAGGAGACCCACCTTCACAAAGAATCTCACTCCCCAAAGAGATTCACACACTTCCATAAAGAATCTCACCCTCCAAGGAGATTCCAGAAATATCATAAGGGTCAAAGAAAAGAAAAAGATTTATCATCTTATTAATGTTATCATTCTGATAAGATGGGACACGTTGCTAAGAATTGTCCTGCCAGAAGGGAAGNATACAAGAAGAGAAATAACAAAAGACATCATGCCCATGCAGTTGAAGATGATGAGCCACCCACGAAGTTGACTAAAGAAGAGATTGAAGATTATGTTTTATTTTCTGCCCTCTCAGTATCTATAACACCTGGAGAGGACACTTGGCTCATAGACAACGGTGCCTCTAAGCACATGACAGGTCAAAGAGACATTCTCTCTAGCCTTACAAAAAAGGACTTTCCCCAGAAAATTTCACTCGAAGAAGATTATCAGTATCCTATCAAAGGAATGGGAGAATCCACCTACAAACTTGATTCAGGGACTCCGATGAGAATGAAGGATGTACTTTATGTACCAGGTTTGACAAAGAACTTACTTTCTATCTTAGCTCTAGATAAGAAAGGTTTCAGGGTTGCGTTCATAGATGGTGAAGTTCTTATATGGTCTAAAGGAAATTCCATAGAAGATGCAATTGTTATTGGAACAGAAGAAGGTGGCTTGTATAAGTTAAAAGGCCACTCAGATGCAGCCTTAACTCACTCCACTGAGAGTCCTTGTGAACTTTGGCATAGAAGACTAGCTCACATCAACTACAAAGCCTTACCATATGTAAGCAAGGTAGTTACAGGTTTACCAGAAGTCAAGGTTGATCATGAAGGTGTATGCAAGGGATGTGCACAAGGAAAGAACATAAAGAATCCTTTCCCAAAGAGCAACAGTAAAGCAAAAGGAACCTTGGAGCTCATCCACTCAGATGTATGTGGTCCAATACCATCAACCTCTCTAAGTGGGTATGTATACTATGTGTCATTTATTGATGATTATTCTCGCAAGACTTGGGTTTATTTCTTAAAATCAAAAGATGAAGTACTCAAAAAGTTCAAGGAATTCAAAGCTTTGGTAGAAAATCTCTCCGAAAGAAAAATCAAGATAATCAGGTCAGACAATGGAGGAGAATACACCTCAAATGAATTTGGAAGCTTTTTCAAAGATGTCGGGATTAAGAGGGAGCTCACCACTCCCCATAATCCTCAACAAAATGGTGTAGCAAAAAGAAAGAATAGAACAATAATGGAAGCAGTGAAGACTATGATCCATGATCAAGATCTTCCAATGCACTTATGGGATGAAGCAGCAAGAACAACAGTTTATGTCCAAAACAGATTATCCCATAGTGCACTTGGATTCAAAACCCCCGAAGAAATGTTCACCGAGAAGAAGCCAGAAGTAAGCCATCTAAAAATACTTGGTTGACCAGTGTTTGTACACATTCCAAAAGAGAAAATAACTAAGTTGGATCCTTCAGTAAAGAAAGGAATATTTGTTGGATACTGTGAGGTCTCTAAGGCCTTCAGAATTTACATACCAAGTTACCATCATATTGAGATCAACAGAGATGTAACCTTTGATGAAGACGCAACACTCAAAAGATCAAGGAAATGCCAGCTTGAAGAAGTATATGAAGAAGAAATTGTAGCTCCTAGAGTTGCAGAACCGGTGAAGGAAGTTACAGTTACCCCTGATGATGAGATTCCAAAAGATCATGATATGATAGAATCTCAAGAACCTCCCCAGATGACGATCTCTCACAAGAGAAAGCCAGCTTGGGCAAGGGAATTTATTCAAGATGGAGAGAAGTATGGTGCCCCAGAAGGAACCATGAGACAAAGTAAGAAACCTAAGCCATTCTCTACTTATATGGCCTTGATGTGTGATCTCATAGAAAAGGAACCTACTTGCCTTGAAGAATCCATTCACAAGAAAAAATGGGTGGATGCCATGATGGAAGAATATCAGTCCATTATAAAGAATGATGTATGGGAAATAGTTCCCAAACCAACGAACAAAGATGTGGTATCTTCCAAATGGATATACAAGATAAAACATGCTGCAAACGGAAGTATTGAAAAACATAAAGCAAGATTTGTAGCTCATGGCTTTTCTCAAAAGGAAGGCATTGATTATGAAGAGATGTTTGCTCCTGTAGCCAGATACACTTCTATCAAAACCATCATAGCTCTTGCAGCCAAAATGAAGTGGAAGTTACACCAAATGGATGTAAAAACAACCTTCTTAAATGGTGTCATTGAAGATGAAGTGTATATAGAACAACCTCAAGGGTTTGAAGTTGAAGATAAAAATACTCATGTTTGAAGGTTGAAGAAGGTTCTATATGGGTTGAAGCAAGCTCCTAGAGCTTGGTATGGAAGAATTGACAGTTTCCGGACGAGCTTGGGCTTTACCAAGAGTAAAGTTGACTCTTACCTTTACTTCAAGGTTATGAATGATGAGTCAGTTATATTGCTATTGTATGTGGATGACTTATTCTTAACTGGAGAAGAAAAGCTCATCACTGATTATAAGAGGAAGCTCATTGGAGAATTTGAGATGAAAGACCTAGGCCTAATGCATTATTTCTTAGGTCTTGAGATTTGGCAGAGCCCAGAGAAGATCTTCCTTAACCAAGGGAAGTATGCAGTTGAAATACTGAAGAGGTTTGATATGTTGGAATGTAAAGCCATGAACACACCCATGGAAACAAAGTTGAAGCTCCTAGTTGATACTTTGTCAGAATTGGTTGATGCTACGCTGTACAGACACATCATTGGATCGTTGATGTATCCGACAAATACCAGGCCAGATATATGTTTTTCTATGAACACCTTGAATCAGTATCTGGTAGAGCCCGAACATGTTCACCTTGTAGCTGCAAAGCATGTGATGAGATACCTTAAGGGTACGTTGGATTATGGTCTCTGTTATACTGGAGATCATGACTTCAGACTGTATGGTTATATTGATTCAGATTGGGCTGGAAGTGCTTCTGATAGAAAGAGCACTTCAGGATGTTGTTTCAATATGGGGTCAACCATGACTTCATGGCAGAGCAAGAAGCAATCCAGTATTGCTCTCAGCATGACAGAAGCGAAATACATTGTTGCATGTTCTGCCAGTTGTGAAGCCATATGGCTTCACAACTGGCTTCAGAAGTTGTTGACAAGTTTATTCGATTTGGAGATGGAAGCCACTGTGATTCTATGTGTTAACCAGAGTTGCATAAAGACGACGGAGAACCCAGTGTTCCATGATAAGTTGAATCACATAGAGATCCGGTATCACTACATTCGTGATATGGTGCAGAGGGGAGCTGTAAAGCTCCAATATGTTGGCACGGATGAGCAGGTTACAGATGTGTTGACCAAGCCTATGTCTCGTGTGAAGTTTGAATACTTCCGAGACAAGCTTGGTATAGTCTGAAAGGACCTCCCTCGAAAGGGGGAGTGATGTTGATGATACTATGGTATCCTGAACAATAGCAGGTAGCTCCGTTAGGATTTTATATCCTAGGGGATTGATCATCCCTGGACAGATCACGAAGGTCTAGTAAGGACAGTCTCTCAAAGTACCTATGCATGTATATGCCAGCTGTGGTCAGTAGTGGTAGCTCCGTTAGGATTTTATATCCTAGGGAATCTCTTGATCCTTGGGTAGATCCCAAAGGTCCGGTAAGGACAGTCTGTCAGAGTACCACATGGTAGCTCTGTTAGGATTTTATATCCTAGGGAATCTTATGACTCCTGGGCAAATTCCGAAGGTCCGGTAAGGACGGTTTGTCAAAGTACCACAAAATGTTGTTGTTGCACCTGCCTCATTTTGTTTCCATATGATGATGATGTTGTTATCTCAACCTCGTGCTGATGATGTTGTTTCAGCCTCGTGTTGTTGTTGATGTTGTATCAGCCTCATGTTGTTGATGATGTTGTATCAGCCTCGTGTTGTTAATGATGTTGTTGTATTAGCCTCATCTTATTGATGATGGTGTACCAGCCTCGAGTTGGTGATATTGTTACTTTAGTGTTATACTAATTGATGTTGATGTAGATGATGATGATGATGCTACTCCAGCCCCATGCTGTGAACGATGATATTACTGATGATGAGAAAAACTTCCGATATGTAGATATGTCAGTCAGTGTTCCAGATGTTGATGATGTTGTTGCCCTCTCTCTCTTTTGATGATGTTGTACTGGGTTATGTGGGTAGAATACCCTTCTCGTTAAGGGGGAGTGTTGAAATATTATAACTTCGAAGAATAATCTAATTATAATCGAGTTATTATCTTATAGATCAAATCCCCTTTTCTGGATTGATCATGTCGAGTCTTGTATAAGACCAAATCCCCTTTTGTGGATTGGTCAAACCATATTTATATGGTGGTATTTGTGAAGACGGCCCCTAGGGTTTATATAGTGGTTTTAACCACTCTTGGAAGAGGTTGGCCCGGCCAAGTGAAGAGACATAACCCTAGCCCCTCCTCACTAGTATTTATAAGTGAGGATGGTGCCTCATTTGTTCACTTACTCACTCACACTTCTAGTGTGCATCTTTTGAAAGTAGTTGCAATTGCAAGAAGAAGGAGAGAGAGGCGCATCCTCAGTGCTAGTCTATTCTTGGTGGTTTGGTCTTAAGTCTTGGCACTGTATTGGCAATCTATTATTGAGGAAGTTTTTGTTGGGTTTTCTCCCCCATGAGGGTTTCCCGGGATAAAATGTTGTGTACCTTGTGATTGTGTTTCTTTCAATGATCCGACTTATGTTGTTGTTTTGGAAATGCTCTAGAAAATTGAAAAGAACCTAATAATAGCTCTAAATTTAACAGAAGTAATAACGCTTAGAGGGTTTGTGCACTTAGTTATGAGTGAGAGTGCATGGGAACAAGGAAATAGGAGGAGAGTGTAAGGCTAATGGATGAGGAAAATAGGACGAGCCAAATAAGGAAAGTGCATGTCATGATGAAGAGTGGGTTAAACCAAGCGAATAGGAGGATATGAATGTGCATGGTGAGTGAGTTAGTGCATGCATGGACGAGAAGGTGAAGTGGAGTTAGCTGACGTCTAAGGGAGAGCACGAGTGGAGGATGCGTGAGGTGGATGGGAGGATGACGTAGGTGAGAGTACGGGAGACGTGAGGGAGCTACGCATGGCTTAATAAAGAATACGACATGCCTTTTATTCATAAAGGAGTTCGAATGGGTTGTATTAAAAGGAGGAGGTATGGATGTTTTAAAAAGGGGGGCACAAACTTTTAATAAATTAATATTTAAAAGGGAGGACATACTTTTAATAAATTAATATTAAGAGGGGGGACACAAAAAGGTAAGCATGCATACATGGGGGACGAAGGGGAGTAGTACGTATGAATAGGAATTAAGGGGTTAGGATAAGACAAAGAATACTTTAATTAATTAATTATAAGGGGGAGACTTTTTCTTTTTAATTAATTAATTAATATTAAAAGGTGAACACTTTAACTTAATAAAGTGTTACAGATAAGTGGGTTTAGAATTAGGATAGAGTTAGAGGGAAGTCGGTTAGGAGGCATGGGAAAAATGGTTTTAGGGACTTTTAATGCACGAAAAGTGTTTTTATGGTGGGTGAGGAAAACTTAGTGAGACAAGTTAGCCTTGACTGGCTAAACTTTCTCCATGGAAGTGCCACCTCTTTAGCTTAATTGATTCTCATTTAATGCTTAATCCTTGGAAAATGAGCCCTTGGTCTAATGATGTCATGCAGATGCCACAACATACTGAAACTCTACCACTGAAACATTCTACGTTTTTTACCTTTTCTGGTTTGTCATCACCAGAATTCAGCCAAGCAATCTTTGTCAAAATTACAATTTTGTATGGATGAAATTGTTGTTTTTAATGCAGAAATTGATTCAGCACCCTTAAATACCCCAATTGCAACAGGATTGTGCAATGTTAACATCTGATATCTGCAGTTCCATCAATCCAAAATAATTCTTGTCGGATCTCTGATAAAAAATGTCATATTCACTTCTCATTATTTTGAGCCACCGCAGCATTTTTTATACCTTGTTTGCAAAGGCAAACCTCATACTTCAAAGTTCAAATATCTACAATTTCGTTGTTGCATAAGCCACTATTCATCTTATAGCTACCCATAATTTGACTTCCAAGATGCCATGTTTTTACAAGGTTCAGTGACAAGGGAATGGGGTGGAAAAGTTTCGGGCATGGGTGTAGACTTCCCAATTTCAAAAGGACGGCACAGGGGATGCAGTAGCAGTAGGCATAGGGAACCTCTCCTCTCCCAAATACAGCAAAACTATAAAATAGCAAAAAATCAAACAACTAGTATTACTAGCCACAAGTTAAAATTATTTGAGAGATATGTAGCCACAGGTATATGATCGGTACATGGTTGTTTGGTTCAAAGTTAGAGTTAGTTTGGTTTCCCATGCATTTGAGAGAGATGTCTACATAGAACAGGGGTTGCTACTTTTTAGGAGGCATGGTTTGAGTGGGTCTCTTGACAATTTGGAGTAGTTCTTAGCATATAGGGATGTTCCTTGCATGATTCTAGGCCCGATAGCACTTTTCTAGTTGACATGCAAAAACTTTCTATTTTTAGCAGTTTGAGCTCTAGGCCCCATAATCAGATTCTGAGTGCACATTATGGATCCTTGAGACATTATGAGTCTTTTAGACCTCTTTCGCGATGATTTGTCAAAGATTTCTATTTTTAGCAAGTTGAGCACGAGGGCTCGCATGTTGATTATGATTGCGGATTCGGATTCCTTGCGGAAAATCGAATCTAATGAGTATCATTGACATGTGGGGACTTTCTATTTACAGGAGTGTCTATTTTTAGACATTGAACACATGACAATTGTCTCCTAGTCATCCCAAGCATTTTTGGAGAGTTTGGGTTAGTTTCGGCAAGTTTGAATTTTTTTGGACCAGACGACTATTTTTTGAAGTTTCTATTTTTAGTAGTGATTGTCATCTCCAGCAGTGACAAGTAGCAAGCTCATATTTCGACATGTGGCAAAGTTTTAGTGTGATGTGGCATCTACATGGCAGCATCAAACCAAGGGCGCACTTTCCAATGATTAAGCATTAAATGAGAATCAATTAAGCTAAAGAGGTGGCACATCCATGGAGAAAGTTTAGCCAGTCAAGGCTAACTTGTCTCACTAAGTTTCCCTCACTTGCCATAAAAACACTTTTCATGCATTAAAAGTCCCTAAAACCATTTTTCCCATGCCTCTTAACCCACTTCCCTCTAACTCTCTCCTATCCTAATCCTAAACCCACTTCCCTTTAACTCTATCATAATTCTAAACCCACTTATCCATATCACTTTATTAAGTTAAAGTGTTCAGCTTTTCATATTAATTAATTAATTAAAAAGAAAGTGTCCCCCTTTTAATTAACTAATTAATTAAAGTATCCTTTGTCTTATCCTAACCCCCTAATTACTATTCATACGTACTACTCCCCTTTGTCCCCCATGTATGCATGCTTACCTTTTTGTGTCCCCCCTTTTAATATTAATTTATAAAAGTATGTCCACCCTTTTAAATATTCATTTATTAAAAGTTTGTCCCCCCCCCCTTTTTAAAACAGTTGTACCATAATTTTAAAAACCGAAACCGGTCGAGGGTCAAACAGGTACCAGTAATGAACCGGTCAAACCGGTTTTTTAAAAAAGACATAAAATATTTAAATTTTAATGAAAAAAATATATATTTTTAAGATTTTAAATCATGTTTCCAAAGCATTAGAGACAATTAGAGACAACATATCCAAAGTATGATCATGAATAGATCAAAATGGAACCAAGTGCAATACATATCAAGAGATCGGAACATAAATACATAATCAAGGAGGCTCTAAATGGCCTCGGCCCTCTACAGACTACAACAGCAAATAACATACTAGCTAGAGTCAAGACTACAAGTCACTATCTCATTGATCAACATGATCAACGATCAATCATCACTACTGTTAGAAGTAGAAATGGCATGAGCATCCTCGCCCTCGGCATCATCATTTGTCTCTAACTTGGACTCGACTCGGCCTCAGACTCATCATCATCAGGGACATCTGTGACTATAGGCTCTGAATTTGCACTAGCTATAGTAGTACGAGTACGACAAGGCACATGAGTTAGAAGGCTACGCCTGCCTACAGTTCCACTAGGACCTGCCATGTCTGACTCTGGAATCGGACCGCAGAGCCCTAACAGTGGATTTGCATTCTTAACCTACCCTGCCTCATCCACCTCCAAATCATAGTCAACATCAAACTTTGGTGGGTGAGTCTCCACTACCTAATCTGAAGTTGTATCAACATCATCCAACACAATGGGATCTGAATCAGGTCTTTTGTTCAACAATTGGTTGCGCCTTAGCCGGAGGTTATACTGCACGAAGACTAGATCATTTAACCATTTATGTTCTAAACAATTTATCTTCTTCGTGTGAATCCTCTCAAAGACAGACCAATTGTGCTCACAACCTTTTAACCCCTAGATTTTCACCCTTGAAAGTATTGAGGGTTAAGAGCCAGCATGCAATGTCAAGAAGTGAGTTGCAAATCTAGTGATGGCAGGCCTAAGAAGTTCCTTGTTCTCTGTGTTTTTCATCATCTGGTTCAAACCCCATGAGTGGTTGTAGATGTACTTTGTGATTCTTTTGGCATGCTCTATAGTGTTTTTTATCCATTCTTGTTTTGCCAATGCCCTCAAGCATGTTGTCTATGCAATGTGCAGCACATGGGATCCAAAATATGATTTTGTGTTTCTCCTCTAACATCTTCCCAGCAAGAACATAGTTAGAGGCATTATTTGTGATGACCTGAACAACATTGGCCACCCCCACCTCCATAACAACCTCATCTAAGAGCTCAAATAGCAATTTTGCATCTTTGACCCTATCAGATGCATCAACTGATCTCAAAAACATGGTTCCTTATGGGTAAGAGACAAGGAAATTTATGATAGTACGGTTCCTTCCATCACTCCATCCATCTAACATGATGGTACATCCTGTTTTGGCCCATGATACTTTGAAATTTGTGAAGTATTCTTCAATGGATGCGACTTCTATGTGCAAAAGAGATCCCCTCAAATCATGCATACTAGGGCCTTTGAAGCCCCTAATACAAGCAATAATGGCATCCCACGTAGGTTGGTAATATGGTGAGCGGGCAGCATTGAAGGGGATATCAGCGTGATACCACCATCTAGCTATGTACGCATAAGCAATCTCTCTATATTGTTTCTTCCAATGGTCATCTAAGGTGGGTTGAAATTAAGTGGGTTGAACTTGAGAAACATTGGCATTGTCAAAGCCAGAAGTGGGGGGGGTTGTGAAATACCTTTGGATGGCATTCCTCTTTTTACTTTTAGGTTGATGCATAGTATTTTCACTTTCAAGGGGAGGAGGAACATAATGAAAGGGGTCTCTAACACTAGTAGAATGAATAGATGGAGAGCCCTCATAATCAAAAGTGGGGTTGGTTGGCCTCATTTGTGCTATAGTCCTCTTCCTCCCTATTTCATCCTGTATAGCCTTTTCCCTAGCCTTTTCGTAACATCTAATGGTGCCTCGCATGATTTAACTTGACCTCTAACACCAGCTAAGTGTTCTTTCAGCCTATGTATGCCCCCCCGCCCCCCCCCCCCGGCCCCTCCTCTTGATGCATTTTTTACAATACTTGCAATACATTAGACCTTCAATCACCTCAGCATGAACCCATGCGGCATCTTTAGCTTTTGGGGCCATTGAAAATTTGTAAATGCAAACTCAAAGGCTAAAGCAAAGGTGCAGTTTGCACAATGCAAGCAATCTGAAAATGCAAAGAAGGAACCTTGTCTTAAACTCTTACTAAGTTTCAAACTTTCAAACATTCAACAATCAAGATGGAAAAAAGAGTGGAAAATTTTCAACATACCTCATCCAACTCCTCCAAGCTTGAAGATAACTATAGCCTTCTAGTTGAGATGGCAAATCTAGCACAAACTGCCCAAAACACTTGCCCAAGAAGCTCCTCAACGCTACTCCTCAATGTTGCTCTTCAAAAATCAATGTTGTTCCAAAACCCAAATGCTCCCAAATGTTGAATGAGAGAGGTGTGAGGCACTTAGATGGGAGTGAGAGTGTTATATAGAATAGAATTAGGGTTTAGAGGATCTTAGGTTTTAGGTTTAGCAGAAAAAAATAAGTTTTTCAAGTCCGCAGGCCCCGCTACAGCTGGTCAAGATCAAACTGGTCGGTTCGGTACCAAACCAGTTGGTTACGTCATAAATCGGACGAGCAGTTCGGTTTATTGACCGGTTTGAACTGGTTAGCCATCAAACCGGTAAAACCAGCCAGTTCTGGTTGCAGTTCGTTGGTTTTTAAAACACTGATCCGTACCTCCTCCTTTTAATATAACCCATCTGAACTCCTTTATGAATAAAAGGCATGTCGTATTCTTTATTAAGCCATGTGTAGTGTAATGTTCCCAAGCCAATTTTTTTCGCTTGGGGACACACTAGCTAACCACTAAATCAATTGTTTTACTGTTTGTGTTTGCAGGTTGGCCACTGATATTTCGGCCTTAGGGTTTTATTCAGTTATTCAATACAGTTTTATCAAGATATATTCAATACAATGCAAGATCTCATCAATACACAAGATATGGAACCACAAAGCACAAATCTGACCTTTTATTATGAGAAGTAAGAACCTGATACAATATAGAAGCAGATCTAGAATAACATCAGATGGCTCCAAGATAAAGATATGAGCTGCTACAAAATGCTCCCGAAAATACAAGATAAGCCTCCTAAAGGCTGAATGCAAGATGAATGATCCAATACAAAAAGCTAGGGTTTTGCCCAACCCTCTAGCTGTTGGCACGTCCTGTTGAAAGAATGTGAAGACCAAGGGTTCGACCCTCCTGAAGAAGACTTCCAAATGCTACCAAACTCCACCAAGAGACAGATTAGGTCAAGGGAAACCCCTTCCTGAAGTATGAAGTCCAAATACTAAGTCTTCCCCCTCCAACTGTTGAAAACCCTAGTCTGGTACGGCCCTCCTGAAACCCTAAAGTGCCAACAACTCGGCCTAGATGAGTGAGGTCTTCAAATCACCCGAAAATCTCTAGGATGATAGATCGGGTAGCCACAAGCCCCTAAAAGAAGTTTCAAGATCAGATCTGAGGTACAGCCTCCTAGATCTAAGAATCTCTGAATCACCAAGATGACCTCCTTCCTTCAAAGCCGTCCCAACCTGTAGATAATAACCTGGCTGTAGTAACTCCTCAAGAAAACCTCCAAACTGATGAGCAAGGTCCTGCAAGCAAAACCCAAAAGCTAGAATCTCCAAAAGCTCTATCAAATAGTTGGATCGAACTGTTCCTCAAGCAATGGTGCGCTCCTGCTGGAAAACCCTAACTGGTACGGCCCTGTTGCTCTCCTAAATAGATGATGAGTGTAGAATGGTGTGGGTGGAGTATTTCATCCCTGAGACCAAGCTTGGAACAAGGTGAGTGGAATCTTTCACCACTGAGTTGTTCTCTAGGGTTTGTAATCTCAAAACCCTCAAAACTGTGTGCTCAAGAGCTCAAC
>ML777051.1:316157-356594 GCA_009831015.1 Picea engelmannii | reverse complement strand
CTCTCTCTCTCACATGTGTGAGCTCACACGTGCGGCTCTTCCTCCTTGGCTGAAAAATAGAGAAAGAAAAGCCCAGAAACCCTAGACCAGATTTGCCAAAGTGAAGATCATCCTTTGTTGAAATTTGTCTCCTTAATCCTCTTGGCAAGAGTGCTCACTCACTCATGCCAACACCATAATGACAAGATAAGATGTGTGGTGCCTCCTCACATTGCATCTACTTGTATAGGAGTCTAAAAGTGAGTTTAGAAACCCTCCACTAAAATCAACATTAAATTAGAATTGTTTATTCCTCCAAGTGGGTGCCAAGCCCGAACAACAACAATTCCAAGCCCCAACTTTATATAAAGGGGTTTTCACAAAATAAAAATGCAATGTGAAACAAAGATTCCCACATGCCCGACACCAAGGCCAATGTGAGAATACCTCCCCGATGCTACAAAAACATCAACAGATCACTCCTCCCGCGGTTTTGTACTATATTTTATTGGAGCAAATGGTACTTGATCACTCCTCCCACTGTTTTGCACATGTATTATATTTATATTTTTCTATTTTTTACTTTATCCTTGACTCTTTTAGGTGACTTAATCTAGATTGATCACTCACCGACTTTATTGTATTTTATTGGAGCAATGGTAATTGATCATTCCTCACATTGTTTTGTACATGTTGTTAGTTTTAGCTCGGTTTGGTGTCTCAGTAGTGCCTATGTGTCCTAGGCCAGCTGAGGGGCACCTTAAACAACCCAGATCAGCCTTTGTAATTCTTAGCCTAAGGTAGACTTAGGCTTGCAGTAAAATTCATCTTTGAGTGGAAAGTGGGGCCCAAGGAGTGAGGGCGCACCTCTAAGGTGGTTGCTAGTGGAGTGTGGGTCCTTCTCCAAGGGGGGCGCACCTCCTAGTGGAGAGTGGGGTCCAGCAGGCCCAACTCTCAGCCATTAAGGCCAAGCCTTGGCACACATATCAAAGGGAATGGGTGGTTCCTAGGGAAATAAAAGGAGGCTGAGGGTGAGAGAACACGACACATTCTCATTTCTGAGGTTGAGCAAGTGAGGGAGAGAGGGGTGCTTGGCTGGGAGAAAAGAGGAGGATCAGCAGCAGAGAAGGGCGAGTTCTGGTCCAGCCCTTGGGCAGCCAGCAAAGGCCAAAGTCAGGCCATACTGTGCGGTAAAGGGAGGCCGAACTCAGGCAGCTACAGCAGCTTCTAGCAGGCCTTTTTCTGGGCCGCTTAGGCATAGGAAAAGAGGCCGAATCAGGGCCAAGTTCGACCAGCAGCAGCAAACAGTTTCTACACAGACCGTAGAGGTCGTACCTGGGTCGTACACAGGCCGTACATGGGTCATACACAGGCCGTACAGGCTGGTACATATAGTCCAAAATCTAGCTGGGTCGTACAGCCATCAGCTGGGCGAATTTACCAAGGGAAGGAAGTGTATTCTGCCGGGAAATTTCGGTAAGAAATTTCATCTTGTATGCTGCTGTAATCTTCTTTCAAGAGCTGAAATAAAGCCCCCTCTTTGTTGGTTTTCCCCACACTGGGGTTTCCAAGGTAATTCCTGTGTTGTCCAATTTATGTGTGCGATTTTTGTGTTGCTTTTGTTGTTAAAAATCTGATCTATAACTCAACTCTAGGTAATCTGCATAATTTCCAGAATTATATCAGCTAGTATAATTTTTGTGTTTTAGTAAATTATTGGCAATTATTTTAGTGACCAAGTTATAGGGGTAATCAACATGGTATCAGAGAGCAGCCTTCGAGTACAGAAAGAACCTAGTGACTTGTTGTGCAGACCAGCAAGGGTAAATCAGCAAGTGGGACAGAAGACCAGGTTGTGTGGGTGAAAACAGGACAGCAGACTCAAATGGTCGGTGCAGGCTTGAAAGTTGAGGACAGGCTGGATGGAGCCTCTAATTTTTATCCTTGGAGGGAGCGAATTAGCTTGGTACTGGAGGACAATGGGTTGTTGGAACTTGCAGAAGGAAAAGTAGCAGCCCCAACTAATCCAGTACAGCTAGTTTCCCATGCCAAGAAGGATGTCAAGGCCAAAAGGATACTTGTGGATGGTGTCAAGGACCACATCATTCCACATTTGTCTGGCAAGAAGACAGCAAGGGAAATGTGGGAGGCCTTGGTAAAGCTATACCAGTCTGACAACCAAAGCAGAAAGGTGTTGCTCAGAGAGAAGCTGAGAAGCACGAAGATGGCCGAGGGAGAGTCGGTGGTCATTTACCTCACAAATTTTACTCAGATTCGAGATGAACTTGCAGCAATGGGAGAGACCGAGCTGGTGAGGACAGCCTTGAATGACTTCACCAAGTAGTGGGACGTGTTTTTCCGAGGGGTGGTTGCACAGGAGAAACTCCCTCACTGGGAGAGGTTGTGGGACGACTTCACCCAGGAGGATCTGCGAGTGGATGCATCTCAGGCTAGTCAGTTGAAGAGTGAGGAGGAGGAGAATGTGGTTCTTCATGCAAAGAAAAGCAATGGAGTGGGAGGCTCCAAGGACATGGGCAAAGTGAGATGCTTTGCATGTCACAACACTGGCCACTATGCCAGCAAAGTGTCCTAACAAGAAGAAGGAGTCGTCGAAGGTAGCAGCTACAGCATCTACTGAGATGGATGCGTTTGCAGAGAAATTCAAGGACGAATTTTCTCTAGTTGCCACTCTTTCTAGCAGCTGCAGATTGGCTAAGTTTGAGGACAGCGGGGCATGGTTCGTTGACAGTGGGTCATCTTGCCATATGATGGGAATGAGGTCAGTGTTCCTTAGTGTTTCGAATATGGACTCAGACTGCTATGTGAAGAATGGGGCGCACACCAGGATGCAGTAAAGGGGGTTAGATGCGTCAGATTCCAGCTAGAGTCAGGAGTGTCTCTGGAGGTGGATGAGGTGATGTATGTGCCAGAGTTGAAGGTCAACTTGCTCTCTATATCAGCTCTGGAGGATATGGGGTATGATGTAATGTTCGTTGATGGACATGTACTCATACAGGCAAAGGGAGCGGCCTTGGATGCAGCAGTGAGGCTTGGCATCAGACAAGGTATGATGTACAGGGTGTTGGGACAACCTATAGGTGGGTCCAAGGGGATCCTGGATCAGAGATCAGTGTCAAAGAAACTCAGTTGGTATGACTTGACATTGATGACTAAGCGAAATAGCACATCAGATCAGAGTGCAGCAGAAGTAGTAGTTAGATCTTCCGGTTCAGAGGGAGCAGCTACAGCAGCAGCAGCAAATTTGATTGGATCATAGATTGATCCTGGTGGAGACACCTCCCTCGCTAAAAGGGAGTGTTAGTTTTAGCTCGGTTTGGTGTCTTAGTTGTGCCTGTGTGTCCTAGGGCAGCTAAGGGACACCTTAAACAACCCAGATCAACCTTTGTATTTCTTAGCCTGAGGTAGACTTAGGCTTGCAGCAAAATTCATCTTTGAGTGGAATGTGGGGCCCAAGGAGTGAGGGCGCACCTCTAAGGTGGTTATTAGTGGAGTGTGGGTCCCTGTCCGTGTTGATGTTTTGGTAGCTGCAAGAGGATCTTTCCCTCCTAGATGACCTTTCTTAGATGTGGAGAAGATTTCGGAAGCAAGAGATCCATTGGATAGATGTTGAAATACCCTAAAATTGAAGTTGGCCCAAAAGAATAAAGTATAATGAAAAGACACCTTCCCATAAGAGAAGTCGACCCAGCTAGAAGGACAAGAAGACTAAATAAGGAGGCGCCTTAGCTCATTTGTTCACTCACTCACACTCTCCCAGCTACACAAAAGCAAGGCGCAAGTTTGGAGGAGGTGACGCAGTAGTTGCAACTGCATAGTTTATTATTGCTCAGTCTTTTCGTATCTCTCTCTTGTGCACGACTCCTTCAGGAGGTGCGCTACCTTTGTATGGTGTTGTTGCTACAGTTGGGGTGGTATTTCTGGTTAAGCTAGCACTTGTGCTAGGGTTTGTCTGGTTAGATTTGCTTTGTGAACGGAATCTATCTAAGAAAGGTTGTTGGGATTTTCCCCCATTTGGGGTTTTCCCAGGATAAATCTCTTGTGTTATTTTCTATCTCTTGTTTATGTTGCTACTGCTCAGTACATGAAATATATGTTAATGATAACGAAGTAAAAGAACACTAGTAACACTAATGCTCTATAAATAAGGAAAATCCAACATGGTATCAGAGTTGGTTACCTTCATAACAGTTTGACCACTAGAAGGAAGATCACTACAGTGGCACCTTGCAGCTACAATACTTTGTCAAGCTCATTGAGCACTATCCCAAGGACGTTGGGAATAATTCCTTCACAGAGCAGTGCGCCATAACCTAGCGCACCCCTGAAACCCTCAGTGTGCAGTTTGGTGAAGTTTGAAAAATCGAGGTTTTTCAGTGCTAGTGTTTCTACCGGCGAAAATGTCAACCAGTACGAGAGTTGAGGATAGATTGGATGGAGCAGATAACTTCAAATCCTTGAAGCATAGAATACAACTCATTCTAGAAGAGAATGAATTATTGGATCACGTCAAAAAGATGCTTCCAGAACCCGAAGACGAAGAAACAAAGGCAAAGTTCAAGAAGAATGAGGTCAAGGCCAAGAGGATCTTGACAGACTCAATCAAGGATCACCTGATACCCAATGTATCAGAACTAAAGACTGTAAAGGAGATGTTTGATGCCCTAACCAGACTCTATGAAAGCAAGAACACCAGTCGAAAGCTTACCCTACAGCATCAACTTAGAAATGTGACTATGAACAAGTCAAAGACGATAGCCAACTTCTTTACAAGGATCTCACAGATCAAAGACCAATTAGCAGCCATTGGAGATCCAGTAGAAGATGTTGAACTAGTAACCACTACACTAAATGGTTTCTCTCCCTCTTGGGACCCATTTGTCCAAGAAATTTGTGCAAGAAGGAAGTTACCCAGGTTTGACAAGTTATGGGCAGATTGCTCTCAAGAGGAATCTAGATTGATGTCCAAGAAACAAAAGGTAGATGATGAGGAAAACCAAGCACTTGCAGTACAAGTGAAGAAGAGAAAGGAAAGAGAAGAAGGYAGTCCAAGGAAGTCTAAGAAGCCACGTCGTAAGAGGGATATGTCAAAGGTTCAATGCTTCAATTGCAGGAAGATGGGACATTATGCCGCACAATGTCCTCACAAACATGACAAGGAAAAGAAGAAGCACCATGCACATGCARCTGATGYTGAAGAACAAAAACACAAAGATGGAGAATGTGTATTCATTTCAGCACTCAYCGGAACCATCACTCAAGGAAGCGATACCTTGCTCATAGATAGCGGTGCTTCCAAGCATATGACCGGATTCAGAAACTCTCTATCAAAATTAACAGAAAAGGACTCCTCAATTCAAGTGGTGCTTGGAGACGATTCCAAGCATCTAATCAAAGGCGTTGGAGAAGCCTCCTTACAACTTGACTCAGGTAACACTCTTTCAATTAAAGATATACTATTTGTACAAGGTTTAAAGAATAATCTTCAATCTATTTTAGCTTTAGAAGATAAAGGTTTTAGGGCAGCTTTTGTGGATGGCCAAGTCCTTCTATGGCCCAAGAATTCAAGCACAAATAAAGTCACTGTGATTGGTGTCTGAGAGGGAGGACTGTATAAGTTGAAGGGACACCAAGAACAAGCCCTTGTACACAATAGTGTTAGTTCCAATGAACTATGGCACTGAAGGCTTGCTCACTTGAACTATAGATCATTACCAGTTTTGAGCAAAATGGTTACAGGTCTACTAGAAATCCAGATAGACCATGACGAAGTATGAAAAGGTTGTGCACTTGGAAAGAATGTCAAGGGAAGCTTTACAAGCAATGATAGCAAATCCAAAGGTATTTTGGAAATCATACACTCCGATGTATGCGGACAGATGACGGTGCCATCACTTGAAAACTTTGTATACTATGTGTTGTCCATACACAACTGTTCTAGGAAGACATGGATCTACTTCTTGAAATAAAAAGATGAATTCCTTAACAAGATTCAAGAGTTCAAGGCTTTAGTTGAGAATCTCTCTAAGAGGAAGATTAAAATTTTGAGATCCAACAATGGAGGTGAGTAAACCTCAGAGGAGTTTAAAGACTTTTGCCAAGAAGCAGAGATTAAGAGGGAGCTTACAACTCCCTACAACCCCCAGCAGAATGGGGTTGAAGAAAGAAAGAATAGATCCATCATAGAAGCAGCAAAAGCGATGATACATGACCAGGGCCTACCCATGCACTTATGGGCAGAAGCATCCAATACAACTGTATACGTGCAAAACAGAAGCCCTCATAAGATATTGCGGAACAAGACACCTGAAGAGGTGTTCACCGAAAAGAAGCCAAAAGTCAGTCACTTGAGGATTTTTAGTTGTCAATGTTTATACATGTTCCCAAGGAAAAGAGAACGAAATTGGAACCTTCAGGAAAGAAGGGCACATTCATTGGATATAGTGAGACTTCGAAGGCCTATAGAATTTACATTCCAAGACAAAGAGAGATCGAGATCAACCGGGATGTAACATTTGACGAAGATGAAGCCTTCAGAAGATCAAGGGAATCTCACATAGATGAGGACCAAATAGAGCAAGAAGCTCCCAAAGATGCAGTCATGGTAGACTCTACACCTGAAGAAACCATCCGAGAAGTTTTGAATGATATGGTAGAGTCAAAAAGACCTATAGATTTACCTGAATAAGCTGTGACTACCAGGAAGAGACCAGCTTGGCTTCGGAACACCTTGCAGGAAGCCGAAGGACATGCAGCTTCCAAAGGCTCCTTTAGAGAGAGCAAGAGACCACATAAGTTTTCCAGCTATGTGGCACCAATGAGCAACATCATTGATTCAGAACCTTCCACTCTTGAAGAAGCTACTGAGAAGCCAAAATGGAAGGATGCCATGATGGAGGAATATCAGTCCATCAAGAAGAATGATGTATGGGAGGTCGTTCTGAGACCTAATGGAAGTCAGTTGTGACTTCCAAATGGATCTACAAGATCAAACATGCTGTAGACGGCAGCATAGAGAAGTACAAGGCAAGGTTTGTGGCTAGAGGGTCCTCTCAGAAAAAGGGAGAAGACTATAACGAAACCTTTGCTCTTGTAGCAAAATACACCTCCATTAGATCAATAATTGTGATTGCTTCCGCAATGGGATGGAAATTACACCAGATGGACGTCAAGACTGCTTTCTTGAATGGTGTAATAGAGGAAGAAGTGTACATAGAAGAGCCACAAGGCTTCGTGATCCATGGGAAGGAGTCCCATGTGTGCAGACTGAAGAAGGCCTTGTACAGGTTGAAGCAAGCACCCAGGGCATGGTATGCCAGGATAGATGGATATTTGATGAGCTTGGGATTTACCAAGAGTGAGGCAGATCCTAATCTTTACTATAAGGTTGAGGATGGATGACCATTGATCTTGGTTCTATATGTAGATGACATGTTCCTAACAGGGGACGAGAAGCTCATTGATGGGTGTAAGAGGGAGCTCGCTTCAGAGTTTGAGATGAAGGATCTAGGTTTGATGCATTACTTCTTGGGATTGGAAGTGTGGCAGAGATCAGATGAGATTTTCCTTAACCAAGGAAAATATACTTTTGAGATCCTGAAGAAATTGGGGATGATGGACTACAAGTCCATGACCACACCTATGATGATAAATCTGAAGCTCTTGAGTGACAAATCTTCAGATTTGGTGGATCCCACGATGTACAGACAGTTGATTGGATCCTTGATGTGCCTGGTTAACACCAGGCCAGACATATGCTTTGTACTGAATACCGTGAGTCAACACATGGTTGAACCTAGACAGGTACATTGGATGGCAACAAAGCATATGTTGAGGTACCTTCGTGGTACAGTTGGATATGGATTGAGATATGTCTCAAGTGGAGATGTGAAGCTGCAGGGATATACAGATTCTGACTGGGTAGGGAGTGCAGTGGATCGAAAGAGTACTTTCGGATGTTGTTTTAGACTTTAGTCTGGGATTAGGCATGATCTCATGGTTGAGCAGGAAGCAGACATCAGTGGCACTCAGTACATCAGAAGCAAAGTATATCGCAACAAGCGTGGCAAGCCGTGAAGCAGTGTGGCTCCAAAAGTTGTTAGTCGGGATATTTGATCTAGAATTGGAGTCAACTTTGATACATTGTGACAATCAAAGTTGCATGAAGCTTACCGAGAACCATGTATTCCATGACAGGTCTAAGCATATAGATATCAAATATCATTACATCCAGGAAATGGTGTAGAGAGGAGTTGTGGAGCTCCAGTACATATCCACAGATGAGCAGATAGCGGACATACTCACCAAGCCCTTGTCAAGAGTGAAGTATGAGTACTTCAAGGACAAGATTGGAGTGTTGTCGAATGTCCAACCTCGTTGAGAGGGAGGTGTGTGTTTCTTCTCATGCCAGCTAAGCCCTCTGGCCAAGGGTTCCTTGGATTAGTCACGTGAGGTAACTGAGGGGGTAATGCAATGTCGAACCTACTGAGAGAAGAAACATCACACACATAGTCCTATGGCAGAGGTTGTGTGACTCCGGACAGTAGCTGTGTGCTACTTAGGTTGATGCATTCCACTGGCAGAGGTTGTGTGACTCTGGACAATAGTTGTGAGTTACTTCGGTGGATGTGTTCCACTAGCAGAGGCTGTGTGACTCCAAACAGTAGTTGTGTGCTACTTCAGTGGATGTGTTCCACTGGCGGAGGCTGTGTGACTCCGGACAGTAGTTGTGTGCTACTTCGGTGGTTAAGTACCACTAGCAGAGACTGTGTGTCTCTGGACAGTAGCTGTGTGCTACTACAGTGGATGTGTTCCACTAGCAGTGATTGTGTGTCACTAGACAATAGTTGTGTACTACTTGGCAGCAGTTGTGATCTATTGGATGACATAGTAGTAGTTGTGTACTACTTGGCAGCAGTGGTGATCTATTGGATGACATAGTAGTAGTTGTGTACCACTAGCTGATTGTCATGGAGATTACCAGATCGTTTGGATGTAGCTATGTGTGCTACCGTTTGATTGCAGAGACTGTGCTTGATGATTCGAGCTACCAAAGGCATTGTAACAGCCATGAGCCTGCTAGCATATTGCAAAGTAGTCATTGGACTACCAGATGAAGACATCGTGAAAGATGCCTCCCTAGCTAAAAGGAAGTGTTGATGTTTTGGTAGCTGCGGGAGGATCTTTCCCTCCTAGATGACCTTTCTTATATGCTGAGAAGATTCTGGAAGCAAGAGATCCATTGGACAGATGTTGAAATACCCTAGAAGAGAAGTCGACCCAAAAGAATAAAGTATAATGAAAAGACACCTTCCCAGAAGAGAAGTCGGCCCAGCTAGAAGGACAAGAAGACTATAAATAAAAAGGCGCCTTAGCTCATTTGTTCACTCACCCACACTCTCCCAGCTACACAGAAGCAAGGCGCAAGTTTGGAGGAGGTGACGCAGTAACAGCAGCTGCAGCTGCAGCTGCACAGTTTATTATTGCTCAGTCTTTTGGTATCTCTCTCTCTTGTGTGCTACTCCTTGAGGAGGTGCGCTACCTTTGTATGGTGTTGTTGCTACAGCTTGGGTGGTATTTCTAGTTAAGGTAGCACTTGTGCTAGGGTTTATCTAATTGGACTTGCTTTGCAAACGAAATCTATCTAAGAAAGGTTGTTGGGTTTTTCCCCCATTTGGGGTTTTCCTAGGATAATTTCTGTGTTTTAGTAAATTATTGCCAATTATTTCAGTGACTGAGTTATAGGGGTAAAATCAACACATGTATTATATTTGTATTTTTCTATTTTTTACTTTATCCTTGTCTCTTTTAGGTGACTTAATCTAAATTGATCACTCACCCACTTTATTGTATTTTATTGGAGAAATGGTACTTGATTACTCCTCCCATAGTTTTGTACTATATATACTTCTTCAAACAAATGAGTTTACCAGTATGGGTATAGTTCTAGCAGTCTTCTCACATACTTGTATATTTTCTCCCTTATGTTTTCTTGAGTGAGAGTATCGTTTTCTTGAGTGAGAGTATCTTTCATCTATTGTTGGTGTTGTGCTCATATCAATTGGTATTTGATGAGAATTAGTCTAGTAAACATGTGTGATCATGAATTATATTTGTACTTTTTCTATTTTGTACTTTATCCTTATCTCTTTTGGGTGATTTAGTCTAAATTAATCACTCACTCACTTTATTGAATGTTATTGGAGATATGGTCAAACTTGATCACTCTCCTACAATTTTATACTATATACTATATACATACATACATACATATATATAGCCTTGAGGGTTAACTCGAGTGGTCAGGACTCAGAAGCTAGACATGAGATCTCTCCCCCAAAGTTGGGGAGGTCACGAGTTCAACTCTCTTGATCCGCTCGAGGTTAGTCTCTGTGATCAAGGTCTCTGGGTTTACCCCGTTTACCATCCATGGATCATGGGGAAGTACTCGAAGGGTTTTCTACGAAGTGTTTTCCTTGGAAAAATAAATACACACACATACAGACTGCTATACAAATCTATGAATAGTTTTGGCAATCTCCTCTTGTACTTGCATACTTGCTATCTTGTGTTTTCTTGTATATGGGTATCTTCTTGCATTGTTGGTATTATGCCCATATTTAATGTCGTGCCCATGGGTTGATCTACAAGTTGAACAACATAAGTTTGAAGTTAAAAGATCTTTGAGTTTGGATATATAATTCCTAAGGATCCTTCTTAGAAGAAACCAAGGTGATATACCCTAGTGCCAAGGGGTTTTTATCCTTCAATTTATCTTTGTGCATGACATATGGAATGTCATTTGCAATGGGCCCTAGTTTATAGGGAGGGTTGGCCTATTTATGAGACCTTGGTAGCCTAGTTTTAGAATCAGTATCTTCAATCCCAATCTAGGAGCGGATGCCCAACCTGCCACTTGAATATTGGAATGCCAACTCCCTCAAGGCCATTGGAAATGCTTGGGTAAGCTTGTTGCCACAGCTCCAGAGACAATGGTCGCCGACTTCTTCCTCTCCCTGAATATGCATCAAAGTTGATTTGAGCAATGGTCTTCTTGAAAAATCATACTAGATCGTAATGACTGCAACGGTACCCAATTGTTGGACTATGAACACATTGCTTTCTGCTACAAGGTTTGTTTTGAGAATAACCATCTGGTTGCTTCCTGTATGAATGCTAAATCCCAAACTACATCTCAGGCAAAGGCACGCAGACATCAAAAGCCCACTTGGTGGAAGTACTCTGAGATCAATAACCATGTGTGGAACCAATCCCAAATCGCGTTGATCCCTAACTCCTGGCTCTACAAATGCTCCAGTTCCACCTCACAATAGGACTGGCACTGTTCCTGATAGTGTTGAGGGAAGTCTAGCAAATATTGTTGTGGAGGATACATCCTCCTTGCAGCCCTTGGTCTCCTGGTGATCCATTGGGGGAGATGTTGGATCAAATGGAAAAGGAAAGAAAGCTAAATGGGGAAAAGCAATCAAGATCAATAGATAACCCACCAGTTTCAAAGAACTGCTTTGGAGCTCATAGATAAACAGTGGATTGAAATAAAGAAAAAAAGGAAGAGAAAGGCAGTTCTCTAGAGTATACGACTCTCCAATCAAGGAATTAAAAAAAAAAACTGCCCCTCGATGAAGCTTGAAAAACATCCAAACAGAACTTAGATGTTGTATCATTTGGGGTGATTGGTCAGCCTTTCAGTCGGCATGTTAATCAACTGGTCAATTCCTGAATATCGGACCCTGTATCAGATCAGCAAAGTTGTGACTTTGGCATACAATCTTGTATATTACAGTCTTTTTAGTGGAGTTTTTTTTACTTTACCAAAAAAATAGCACTCACAAGTAAAACACTGTGTTGAGATCTAGGAAAGAAACAAAGTTTACTGAACCTTGTTCATGGAATCCCACTTAATACAACAAGCATGATGGATGCAGTAATGCTTGAAGCAAAACCCTATGGCAAGACTCGATAAGACGAATAAATTCCACTTGTCCAACATGTGTCTTGACGAAATGTTTCGAAACACCATGAATCCGGAAGTCGATAATAAAGAACCACAAATAATTCAACTGCAGTATTGTTCATAGCCAAACCTATGGTGAGACCACCAGAGATGAAGAAATTTTACTAGTGAAATTTGTTGAACACTTTTAGAAGTAGACTACAAATTTAACACCAAAAGTGGCCTTCGTTGGTTCTTTAAAACTGAAGTCAGAAATTAAAATTTGAGTTCAAGCTGTACTTTTGCTTATCATTGCCAGAAAAGCTTGTTTTCCTGACAAGCTCACCTGTCATGATTCAGAGGGAGGAGTTATGGATTCTTCAGGGGAGATGAAACAGTTGAAGCTTGTAGCTGTTATGCTGGCTGTAAACAGTTGTAACTTGTTATGCTGTCTGTCAATGGCAAATGGTTGCCAATTATCTGGCCTGCTTCTAGCGTGGTCTATTGATCCATATTCAAGCAGTAAGAAGTTAAAATTATCACTGTAGAATACGTTGAAACATACATACATGTGGGCCAACGATACGCAGAACCACATTACATTATGATTAAAAGCAAAAGCAGAAACAGAAAGCAGTTAAGGGAAGCTTACTCATAAGATGCAAGAACAGGTGGTCACTGATGAAGCGCGATGTTTCGGGGCCTCCGTGGCCATCGTAGATACCAACGAACGTTCCTCGAGGCCCGGTCTCCACCTGGCTCTGATCCTCCAGCAAAGCATTGGCTTGGACAACGGCGATCGAGAAATCCCCCAAGGCGTGTTCGCAAATGTCTTTGTGCCACAGAAGGCCATCGTCATTGTGATTCGCCCCATCCCCCTCCTCCCTGCCCATGCGGCCATACTGCTGGACTGGGCGCCAGCACGCCGATACCAATTTTATCAACCACGAAAACATCCCTCTCCCTCATCTGGACTCGTCATCCATCAGCGGACACTCTCTTCTATTGCTGAATTTATCATTCATCATGCAACTATCTCTCGTTACCCGATCTACCATCCTAGACCCAATTTTCACCCATAAGTCCCAAATTCACACCCAATAATCCCTAATGTCGGTTCGTTCTCGGCGACCAATATGTATTCCTGCAGTCAGCTTTCCCTCTGCCACTATAAAACTAGGGCCTGCTTTGAACCACAATTTCTCGGCAGAATTCCCCGCTTTATCTTGTTTCTACTTAACTGCCATTATCCATCTCAATCGTACCTTCAATCTGCGTTTCCCTGTGACTGACCAAAGACCAGACTGCATGATAGCTGCCGAACACCGGCAAAACTTAAAAAGTTAAAATTAAAAATAAACTAAAACCCTGCCATATCCTCATCATCCCCACCTCAATCCACAGAATGGGTTGACCCTCCAGTGACCTTGACCAAAAACTGGCTGTAAAACCCTCGCAAGAGCTCGGTCTTGAGGTGCTTTTTGGCTTAAATCTGACGGCGTACGACTGAGACACGCCTGTAAAACGACTCAAATTTTAAGTGGATCCGTTTCAAAGAGGACCACAATTTGGAGAGACTTGGGCATGAAACACTGTTGTGATGGGCTTCTATTGGTGATCATGAGAGCCTGACACAACACTGGTGAGCGGAAAGGAATACTACCACTGGGAAGTTCCCAGTCAAAGCATGCAGAGAAAGCCAACCTTAACTTGTTTCGTTCGACTTCATAATAAAATATATATTACCGCTATCCCCTTCTCACATTTATATATATATATATATATATATAAATTCATCCATCCGTCAGGAACCAACCTTTTCTTGGAATTTGAAATATCTTCCATTCCATCAGCCAAACTTTCATTTGATTTGGATCAGATTAGGTCAGCTTCCGTGCCAAGCCTCAGATAAATACATTTGGATTTGACTGTAAATACTCTGAGTCCGACTCCTTTTCGCCTCCATAAATGTGTTTCTTACAGTGGTATATATATATATATATATATTTATTTTATATTATAGATATGATATTCAAAGCATCGGCTCGTGGCATAAGAAAGTTGAAATCGGGATTGAGCGAGCACCCCATGCAAGAGACATGGATAACGCCACGTCCTAAAGTAGCTTAATTTAATATTAATGGCTTTCTTAGAAAAGCATGGAATTTAATATTAATGGCTCTCTTAGAAAAGCATGGATAACGTTTAATTTAATTTAATATTAATGGCACTCTTTAAAAAAAAATTACCTCGAGCAAACCTTAAAAAGAGAGAAGTATTTGCCTTAAGGTTTTGTTGGAAATTGATGACGATATAAGAAATACAAAGAAATAATATTGAGTTTTGTGAGAGGCATATGAGGATTATAAGAAATGGCATTTCTTAACCACCAATGTTAAGAAACATTGATTTAAACTTTATAATGAATTTGTTTTTAAAAGTCAAATTTAATTTTGGAATTTAGTAGAGATATGAAAGCAAGTTACTTTATGAAAGTCAAGAGAATCTATATGTCTCTTTCTATCTTCATGAATGATAGGGTAGTAAGAGAAAAGATATGAAGGTGTATAACATTTTCTTGATCATGCTTTTTCCAACATACATTTGGTCTTTCCAATGAATTTAAGATGTTAGAGTGAACATTGACTGGATTAATCAAAAGGGTCAGTTCAATTAAACCTCCTTAATAGCTTTCAGATAAATACGACCGACAATAAGCCTTGAAAGGAATCAGGCGGATAATTCCAAAGTCACGTTGAGAAGGGGGCACCACCCTATTTCTTTCTTTGTTTGCCCCTTAGTTAATGAAATTCTTTCAGAACACTTTCACTATTTCTTTTCTTTATAGGTATTGGGGAGACGAGGGAGCACTTCTCTTTCGTATTGGAATTTAAGATGTTAGAGTGAACATTGACTGGATTAATCAAAAGGGTCAGTTCCATGCAAAGGGTCAGTTCCATGCAGTGAACATTGAAGGCTGGAAGATTAAAAGAAAGGAACTGGCAAGAAATTTTAAAAATATAAGGTACCAGCATATTTACAGGGAGCACAATAAAGAGGTTGACTTACTGTCAAAAAGGGCGCTAAAGGAACCTAAAGGTAGACTGCCAATTTATCACTGGGAAAATGGGGAAGAAAGCCCTCTTACTCACCTCAATATCTTTGAAGCTTGAACTCTTAGATCAATGAGTGATCGAGTTGTGTGTGGAGAAGTTGGGTGTTTTGTGGAAAGTTCGGTTTCTTTTTGCAGAGTGTTTGTCTTTAGTTCATATTTTTGGTGTGATCTTTACTGTGTGAACAGTATTGTAGTTATTTTTGTATCCAGTGCAGTCAAACTCTTTCTTTTGGTTGTTTCCTTTAGTTTGTATCGTATTGAATCGATACCACTATGTAAAAGAAATTATACCTTATATAATTTTGAGTCATTTTTTTATTGGAAAAAAAAATGCTAGAGTGAGAGGATTTCTAAATAGATATCAGTATTTAGTGCATATTTCAAATAATATAAATGAAGTGTTATTTTATTTTAATTAAGTGTTTTATTACAAAACGTGTATATAATGGATTATGTGATGATTGAATTTTGTTATTCATTGGTGAGAATAAAGCTTAAAATAGCTTGTATATAGTGGATTATGTGGTGATTGATCTTTGTTATTTATTAGTTAGAGTAAAGCTTGAAATGTGCAAGATGATTATTAAGGTTATCAAATAATAGACACTTAAAGTAATGATTAAAAATATTATCAACATGGAGATAAGTACAACGCTAATATTTGCAATGGAAGTTTGGAAGCGTTGTTCCAGAGTCTGTACTTAAGGCTATGAAGTATAGAATCTAGGCATCCAAAAAAAGGGTGAATGATAGAAAAGGAAAGAACAACTCTGAGGGAAAGAAGCTATGGTTGATTTCTGAGTTGTCTTTGCCTAGCTTCCAGATGTTCCTGGATGCTTATATCTCGTTCAATGGCTACCCATGAACGTTCGAGTTCTACCCGGGTAGTGGCAGTCTTTAGTATGGTATTGAAGAGGTTTAAAGCGATGATGGCCTTATCTGAAAGACCGGGTTCAACATTGGGTTGTCTTATAATGGGCACAGTCATGAAGGAATGGGGTTTTAAAAGGTTTGATGCTTCTTTTTTAGAATGTTGTTTCGATTTTAGACCGTATGAGAAGGATTTTTCAGATCTGAATTAATAGTAAAACAAACCCAAAGGTATTTTCCCGTGACTGAGTTAATTTTGAAAGGTCATGCATAAAACGAAGGAAAACATTAAGTTGTCAACAATGTGAAGCTTCAATCAAGGAAGAATCTCACCCTGTAACAGAAGAAGAAAATAGACAAGAAAAACTTTGACGAAGTACAAAATATAGATATCTAAATAATCCACAGGTCTTGTACCTGTTGATAGCTGATACAGAGGAAAAATTGTAAACGATTAGATGACTGAAACAGTTGATCACCACAGTAGAGATTGTATTAAATTGCAGCTAAGAATTCATCAAAGATACACATGATAAATGAAACTAGGTATGAAATAACAGCGAAAAGCACATAACTCAATCTTCACGAAATCTGGAATCTCCGAATTGCTTTTTATTAACTCTGGCAAAAGAAAAAATCTATCTATTATAATCAGCTAAAAAGAAAAAAGCCCTGGTGTTCTCTCTTTCGAGATTATACTTATACAAAAATTAAAACGTTTCGAATTCCGATCATTCTAGAGTTTCAGTTACAAGTGAAAAAATGAAGCGTTTCATTTCCTTGTCCTTGGTCTTCCTCCATACCGGCAAGGCACCCTCTTTTCTTTGTTTCTCTAGCCCCAAAAATAGAATGGAATGAACATCTGTCATTTTTGCCCCCAGAAGTCTCCCTTTTCCCCTGCTCAATACAATAGACACATCTTTTCGTTATTGTTGGAATCGTTTGAACAATCTATCCGCTCGGAGTGCAGAATATTGGAAACATACGTCCACGTTTTGACAGTATTGATGCTTCTAGGCGAGGTGTCAAAAATGATATCTGAACCTTGACCTGGAACCTCAACATCTGCCCTGGACGTTTTTCACGAAGCCATGGTATGGAACCTTGCAAGTAGAAACCCTATCACGAGAATAAAAGCACAAACAGAGGTTATCTTGGTAAAATTGGCTCTGCGCAAATTAGAAAGAAAACATAAGATAATGATGGAAACCTCTACGCTTTGATCACTTAAGTTTGTGCGAGTCTTTGCTGACAGTTCGTTTAAAACATTTAATAGAAAGATTTAGAAATAAAGCGGGATCTTATTACCAATCATTTCACTGAAATTCTAATAAATGCCATAAATTTTCGAAAAATTGTGACACGGGAGGATCGCAACAACATTTAATTTTCAGTCTGTAGGTTTGCATAGGTTGGAGGTTGTTTAAAGTGTTAATTTATCCAATTCAACCTTTTGATTAAGTGTGTTTAGTCCTTAATCCCCCTTTCGACATTCGCAGCGTCGGGTGATTTTACCCTTAGTCTTCGAGCCACGAACCTTGAGATCGCGATAGCTCAATTTTGTAAATTAACTGTGATCTGGCTTAGGATTTTAAATAACCATGATTAATTTATGAATATCGTGACTTCGGGGATCAGAGCCACAAATGTGTCATTCTATGAGGTAGCAATTGCTAAGTCGCGAAATCGCGATAAAGATTACCACAGCTTAAAAATGTCGGCACTCCGTCATTTACCAGATTGACTTAACACGGCTTCGCAACTTCGCATGTCGGAGGTTCGAAGGACATTCAACATGTGACCCCCGCGACACGAGAGCACGAGGTAAATAAAAGGTGATTAAGACCAAACCAACTATTCGCCATTTCCCGCATCGAGATATTGGGGCTTTGGTAGGTATAACCGTAAGATCTACGAGGTCCCAAAATCTGATTTTTTAGGCTTATGTGTATCGTTTCATTACTTAGAAAGTAGGCGGCTCCAACCTTGATAACTAGAGTATTCGAAAAATACAAGTGTTTCCAACATAGGCTCCAACTAGGGATCTCGTCTCCTTGTGTGGTGAGAAGAACAATAGACCACGTGCCTTTATTGGGTAAATGGACTCAATAGTTTGCTTCTACGAAACTGGTTCAGAAAAAAGGGTACAGAGGGGAGAAGAGAGGTTTTCATCCTTACTTCTGAAAGCTTTCGAAACTTGATCACTTTCTTATCTCCACGTCAATACGATTGAAGATTTCATTTTCCCTAATATCGAATTCGGGTTTGCTCAAGATGGTCCAAACAACCTTGGGAATTTTTAACAGATTCTGTTGATTTTGCTTGCATCAAGGTGAAAAAAACTCAACGTTTTTAATCAGGGAGTCATGCGCGAACCTGGGATGTAGATCAGGTTTCAAAGAAAACTAAATACCAGAGTACAGGACGATTCATGTATAATAACCTTACAAATATCTTAGACATTGCTTCACTACCAGCGAGCATGTTCAGTACCCCGGTGAAGTTGTCTGATTCCCTTCATTGAATTTCCTTTCACCACTTCAAGTTGTAACTTTGCATTTAAATGTTGAGATGCGGGCAATCTTTTTATGAATTTCCTTTCATCATCTCTTTTTGGACTAGATGGGGGCAATCAAAATTTGAATTTCCTTTCACCATCTGTCTTATATTTTTCTCTAACATGAAGTGGGAGCAATCAATTAGTAGAAAGTGTACCAAGGGTGATATATAATTTTGCAACAGGGGTCTGTTAACTTAATTTGATTACTCTGGGTCAGCTTTCCTTTGACCTTCAAAACGTCTTAGTTGGCACGAAAATTTTAGGGGAGAACTTATTTCCAGGGGTCTTCTTTTGAGCAAGACTAATCATCAAAACCTGTTGAAAAAACTAAGGGAATTAGGATTAGCCTATGCATATCTTAGTTCGGTAAGAGCTAAGGAGTTGTGAGAACTTGCCCAGAAGAATCGTTTGACGGCTTTCAAAGCTAAAGTGCAACCTCTTCTCCCTCTGTGGAGACCATGGGAAGACATCTGGATTCCAAAGGAAAGAAATGAAAACGGAATAGAGTGACCAAGAAGGTTTCAGACTTCATTAATACAGGCGTTATAACGCAAACCTGACTCTTGGAACTTCTTTGAGGATGCTTTACTTTAATTATCTTTATCTTGTTTGGGGGAACTCTTTGGAATCCATAGTGAAAAAATGTTCTTTCTTGACACATCCGACGAATATGTTCACACTCGATGAGAACGTTGTTGCACCTAGGTGGTAATTATTTAAAATCAAGACATTTCGGGAAATCGTACCTTTGTCTTACCATTTCGTTTTTATCTTAGTAAATTTTCTTTTATCACCTGTTTCGGGCAGATTGATTTCTCGATGCACGACTATCCCCTTTCCTCTTTTTGCTATTTGGGTTGTAAGCGGAATCCTGCAAGAAGACAACATGAAGAATATCAGGGTTTTAAGACTTATGTAATTCAAGGCGTTGATTATTTCATATCTCTACTTCTAGGAGACCACTAACCTGTTTTATTTGCAATGAAAGTAAAACCTACCGAAAAACCGTAAAAACAAAAGACACAAACTAGTATATACAATGAAAATTTGGAAATCATTTATTGCATATAGTGCTTTAGATAACGCCCATTGATAGGGGCATTGTAGATTTTACCGTCCAAATTCTCTAACAGAAACAAATTCTTCCCTTCAGAAGTTGTGACTTTGAACGGTCCATACCAGATATGGTCAAATTTGCCATGTTTTGTCGATTCTTCCCTCCTAGCATCCCATTTCAAAACCAAATCGCCAGGGAGGAATTCCCTGTCTTTAGACTTATGATCGAACAACTCTTCCATGTTGTCCTAGTATTTCTGCAGCCTTTCGTCCACTTCAACCCTGTGTTGTTGAACTTCAATCAGCTGATTTATTCCTCTTGTGACATGGTTTGGTTCTTCTTTCTCATCTTGCCAAAGTTTCATCACAGGAAGTGCCAGATTTATAGGTAATACCACATCAGTCTCGTATACCATTTGAAAAGGAGAAGTGTCAATAGAATTTTTTGTACCTATCCAATTTGCCCACAAGGTGTACTTCAAATGTACATGGCAAGATTTTTTGTTTTCGTTCAATACTTTCTTAATTATGGTAATTAAGCTTTTATTTGATGATTCGGCGAGCCCGTTGCCTTGGGGGTAGTATGTTGTAGAATGACCTAGTATAATATTGTATTTTTGGCAAAAGCTGACCATTGCCATAGATTTGAATGCCTGGGCGTTATCTGTAACTATTTTTCGAGGACAACCAAATCTAGATAATATGTTTTCTTCCAGGAAATCTATCACCACTGAATCTGTCGCTTTTCTAGTCGGAATGGCTTCCACCCATTTGGTGAAATAATCTATAGCGGTCAGTATCCATTTGTGTTGAGCGCTGGAATGTGGGTTAATTTCGCCTATAAAATCCAACCCCCGTTGTTGAAAAGGGGCTTTCGTTTTAACTGGGACCAGAGGTAATGTTGAGAGTTTCTCCTTGCCTGTGAACAATTGGCAAGAGTTACAGGTTCTGACCTTGGCGTTGACATCTGAGAATAGTTTAGGCTACTAATATCCAGCCCTCAAGATTTTATAAGCGGTTTCTCTCCATGTGTGATGCCCTCTGCATACTCCTTCGTGAAATTCGTTTATGACCCTTTATGTTTCTGATTCGACTAAACAAACCAGTAGAAAGCCTAGAGGGTCCTTCCAATATAATTGGCTTTTGGAAATACAGTACTTTACCACATGCAATTTAAGTGTCCTGGCCTTAGATGGAGACAAATCACTCGGGCATTTCAGGGTCAGTAGTTAAGATACTATGTCTTTATACCAACACGATGAGGCAAACTTCTCTTTGATTCTGATTGCAGCTATTTGGTCGTCGAACTCATCTATGTCAATACATCCTTCGTTTTCGTGCAGGCTATTTATTCTGAGTGCTCTGAAATTTGATTCAGCTAGAAGCTTGGCCAAACCCTGTCCCTTTACGAGCTTTGTTGGCTTTACCTCTAGATCGAATTCTTGAATTTTAGCAAGCCACTGACCCCTCTTCCCGTCACTGTTAGGCTTTTACTAAAAAATGTTATTGGTTGCTCGAAGCCTTCTTCGTTCTTCTGGAGAAGTACTGCCGCGACTATGTGCTCAGAGGCAAATGAGAAAATCAGAAACTCTTTTAGATAGTCAGGACTGGCCAACACAGGCACCTCACCTATTACTTTTTTGATACGCGCAAATGACGCTTTGGCTTCTGACGTCCACTTGACGTCGTTGTTCTTCTTCAGCATATCTGTGATCAATTTCACAATTTCAGCAAAATTCGGGATAAATCTCCTCAAAAAAATTATTTTTCCTAAAAATGATTGAATTTCCTTTACATTTCTAGGAATATTTATAGTGTCTATAGCTTCGACCCTTTTGGGATCGATTTTAATTCCGTCTCGAGACACAATATGGCCCAGGAGTTTACCTTCTTGCATCGCAAAATAAGATTTCTTGGGGTTTAAGGACAAACCAAATTTTCAACATTTCTCGAACGTTTGCTTGAGATGTATCAGATGATCTTCATCAGATTTAGAAAAACCAGTTAGATCATCGAGGTAGATAACCACAAATTTATCTCTCTCACCGAGGAAAGCAATATCCATAGCACGTTGGAAGGTAGCACCTGCATTCATCAAACCAAAAGGCATTTTGTCATACATAAATGTCCCCCAAGGGGTGGTGAAGATTGTTTTTTCTTTATCGTGTTCATTGACAACAATCTGATTATAACCCGAAAATCCATCGATCATGGACATCCTATTTGCCCCAACCACTTTTTCCAAAACGTGATCCATCTTAGGTGGAGAGTAATTGTCTTTGAGAGAGGATTTATTTAGATTCCTAAAATCTACACACAGTCTAATCTCCCCACTTTTCTTTCTAACAGGGACCAGGTTGGCTACCCAGTCAGAGTATCTCAGTGGTACGATTATTTTTGCATCCAGAAGTTTTTTTACTTCCTTCTTGACCACGGGCAATAAAATGGGATTAATTTGCCTGAGTTTCTGCCTAAAAGGTTTAACACCGAGTTTTAAAGGTATCTTGTGTTCGATCACAATGGTGTCGTAAGTTATCAACTCGTCATAAGACCAAGCGAACACGTCTTTATATTTTCTGATTAAATCTGCATATTTACCTTTTATTTCAGGAGGAAGGTACTTTGATATTTTAAATATTCTAAGCTCCCCTTTGGTCCCTATATCGCAATCTTGAACTTCTTATGGTTAAGGCTGCAAACTAGATTTTAAGGGCATGTCATTTTGGTCAAACGGTCTTTCCAGAGGGATTAGTCCTTTTGGAATCTGATTGTTTTTTAATGCTAACATGTGATGATTCGCGATCTTTTCTTGGAATTCTCTAGGATCCTCCCCCTCTTGCATAATCCAAGTATGGTCGTTTTGGTTTTCTTGGTCACTGTGAGTTTCAGCGAAATCATCCACCATTTCAAGGAATTTTCTGATCTGTTCATCATCTTCGAACACCTGCCAGTGTTGAATGTTGTTCTGTATGGAAGGTTTGTGCCTCACCTCTATGTGGTACTTTAGTTTGAAAGTCATAGGGGGTGCAAAGGTTGAGGCTGCTTTAGCTAATGAATCAGCCTGTAGGTTTTCCGCATGTGGAATGTAATGAACATTTATCGTTGAGAAGACATTTCCAATTACATCCCAGACGCAATTTCTATAAGATCTTAATCTCGGGTGCTTGGCCTGGTATTGTCGATTTATCTGTTTCACAATCAGTTATGCATCTCCATAAACTTCCAAGTTCTTAATGTTTAGCTTCCTGGCAGCTTCTAGTCCCAAGACTAGGGCTTCATACTCACATACAATATTTGTGTAGTCTATGTCCCACTGTAGTCTGTAAGAAAAGAGGATAATGAATTAATACTTGGGTGCTACAAACAACACTCCTGCACCTGCTCCTTCACATGACGAAGCGCCATCAAAAAACATTTTCCAAATTCCAGTGGTATACACATTTCCATCTATCCTTTCTGATTTATTTTCATATATATGAATTTCTTCTGTACAATTATTTATGCCATCATTGAAGGATAAAATACAATTTCCCAGGTCTTGGTCGGCGACATAAACAGGGTAATTATTAGGATGTTGTGGATCACTTACTGTATATGCCAACTGTGTTTCCCTGTATAACCGAGTGAACTGTCCGCCAAAAATAGGAATAGTGGCATAGGTCATGTCTAACTGAAGAGATCCCCCAAGCTTGGCTCCCCGAGATCTAGATAATAGCAAGCCATACTTTGGAGATATATCAGCGATAACTACATCCATTAGAACATTTTTTACTGGAACTTGTGTGAGGCTTACCACTAAGTCTTTAATCATGCCCATACACTTAACTCTCCTTGAATCGAAAGAATATAGATCCCCATATGGCCTGGTGATTTTGAGCCCTAGTCTGTCCATAATAGACTTGGGCATTACATTATGTGAGGCTCCAGAATCTAGCATATAGTTATGCAGTAGATGATCGTGCACATTTAGTGTAATGTAGAAGGGGGCAACGGTATCCCTGGCACCTTCGAAATGCGGACCAAAAGTTATGTTAGGCTTATCGTCTTCCAAATTTATCACGTCAGACTGACTTTCTAAATCTGAAAAATTTATCATTTTGGTTAATTGTTTTCGATACATAGGATTCTTTGCCAATTTAGCCCGGGGTATTGGTATCTTGATCTTATTTATCTCATTTTCGAGGCTGAAACCTCCCATGATTTTATCTGTTTCTTTGGTGGGAACTTTGGTCTCCTTCCTTTCTAACTTATTTGTTTGGGTTGTTTTATTTTCAGTGATTCTAGTCTCCGATGTCTGTGTTCTGGCTACCTTAGTTTTCCTAGCTCGGATCTCGGCCTCCTTTGTCTCGATATTTTGTGGATTTGTTGCTTCTATTTTAGTCTTATGTATCTCGGTGTCTCTCGAAGCGGGCTCATATGTTTTTCCTCTTGGCAGGATTTTCTTGGGTTGAGTAGTCGTCACAAATTTATTTTTAGGCCTCAGGTTGTACTTATGTTGGAGCTCGGCCATTATAGTATCGACCATTCCTTGATAGGTAGAATCATCGATATTGTTTATGCTGTTATCTTTATTTTATGCTTGTTCCGTGTTCAGAGACTTCTCATAATCTGCCTTAGTTAAATGAGGTTGTATATAATCATCGCCCAAATTGTTCACATCGTCTTCTAGGTCTTCAAACTCCTGTGTGTCATTTCCTCCTATAAAATTTTCATTTTTTAAAGGAGTTTGAATTTTTTGGTCTTCGTTTTTAATCTATATTTGTTGAATTTGAGGATTGGGGTTCCTTTTGAACTCTCTCTTAACAAATTGATCTGCTTTGGATTGATCTAGCTCCATCCTTGAAATCTTATTTGATAACTCCTTTATTATCCTAGTCATATCATCCATTTTATCATCTAAGGACCTCCCAACTCCCGAGGGCCCCGCTTGTTCTCTAAAGCATTTGGTTTCTTTGTTTCCCATTTCTATTTTTGTTTTTAATTTACCATAAGCCATCATATTTGACTCAATCTCTACGGCATCATCTTGCATTCAGGTTAGTTCGGCCCCTTTCCTTTCTCTTAATAATAACGCGAAACAAGGTTCAAAGGCTCCTGCAAAGGTTACCTTGGCTGCAAGTTGAGACGGTTTAACATTGAATGGGATCATATTATATAGTTTGTTAAATCTTTGAATGAATTCCATGACAGTTTTTGAATTTTTTTTATTTAAAGATCCAAACTCGGTCAAATAGTATAAATGGTCTTTCCTTTCGCCCCATCGTCTGAGAAAGGAGTCTTCGAGAGCATCATAGGATAATATCGAACCTGCGGGCAGACTTCGAAACCACGTTCTCACCTGTCCCTCAAAAGTTTGGACAAACAACCGCAAATACACATCTTCGTGTTGGAGACTTAAGATATCTGCGAATTGATCGAAAAAATTTATATGTTCAGCTGCGATTAGGTCTCCTTCCCTTGTAAACTTAGGTAGGTTTTTCATGTAGTTTTTAGGCAGGTCATGAAGGGGTACAGGGAGGACCATAGGAGCATATCTGTCAACTACTTTAGCAAAAATTCTGGGGGGTGGGGGTGGCCCTTGGCCTCCCACTCCTCCTCCTCCGGCAACTCCTCCTCCTCCTCCTTCAACAACCGCCATAGATACTCTGGGATAGGAAACCGGTACGTTATACAGAGGGTTTTGGAAGATGTAAAGTGAATATTTAGCTTCTTCGAGAGACGGGAAAACTGAAAAAGGGGGGAACGAGCTACGGGGGCTTGGCTCCTCTGATTTGCAAGAGGTGTAAACGAGAAAACTCGCGGGCATGGAATCTGAGTATATGGTGTACTCTTCAAGACTTTGTGAGGTCGGGAAATCCAATTGAAAATTCAGAGGGATATCAATCGACGCTAGCTTTACTGAGGGATTCTCACCTTTGTTTACATTTGAGGTAGTCGGATGAGTTTCAGATTTAACTTCGGGGAAAACTACGTTTGGGTTTAGGGTTTCGGCCTCGACTGTCTTGGCCGACCTTTCTCCGAAAAGGGTTCTAGAAGGAGCTTCTTGCGAAGTAAGAGTTTCAAGTGGGATCTTAGCCTTAGGTTGTGTGTGCCTAAGCTAGTAAACTGCAGTAGTTGGCTTAAGGGAACCTCTTGTTTTTAGTATTTTTTCGGGATCGGAAACAGGCACGATCTGTTTACCATCTGGGTTTTGTCTGGTGTTCCTTCGACCGGATGCCAACTTTCTTAAACATGGATTCGCCAAGTGAAAAATTAAAGCTTAGCCTTTAGAAGGTGTTCACTCTTTGTTCACTATTAAAGAGTAAACGCTTGCAAATGTCGTTCTCTCAGGGAAAATGATTTCGAATCTTCGTCCCCGACAACGGCGCCAGAAAGATGTTGTTCCAGAGTCTGTACTTAAGGCTATGAAGTATAGAGTCTAGGCATCCAAAAAAAGGGTGAATGATAGAAAAGGAAAGAACAACTCTCAGGGAAAGAAGATATGGCTGATTTCTGAGTTGTCTTTGCCTAGCTTCTAGATGTTCCCAGATGCTTATATCCCGTTCAATGGCTGCCCATGAACGTTCGAGTTCTACCTACGTAGTGGCAGTCTTTAGTATGGTATCGAAGAGGTTTAAAGCGATGTTGGCCTGATCTGAAAGACCGGGTTCAACATTGGGTTGTCTTATAACGGGCACAGTCATGAAGGAACGAGGTTTTAAAAGGTTTGATGCTTCTTTTTTAGAATGTTGTTTCAATTTTAGATCGTATGAGAAGGATTTTTCGGATCTGAATTAATAGTAAAACAAATCCAAAGGCCTTTTCCCGTAACTGAGTTAATTTTGAAAGGTCATGCATAAAACAAAGGAAAACATTAAGCTATCAACAATGTGAGGCTTCAATCAAGGAAGAATCTCACCCTGTAACAGAAGAAGAAAATAGACAAGAAAAACTTTGACGAAGCATAAAATATAGAAATCTAAATAATCCACAGGTCTTGTACCTGCTGATAGTCGATACATAGGAAAAAAAACTGTAAACGATTAGATGACTGAAACAATTGGTCACCACAGTAGAGATTGTACTAAATTGCAGCTAAGCATTCATCAAAGATACACATGAGAAATGAAACTAGGTATGAAATAACAGCGAAAAGCACATAACTCAGTCTTCACGGAATCTGGAATCTCTGAATTTCTTTCTATTAACTCTGGCAAAAGAAAAAATCTATCTATTACAATCGACCAAAAAGAAAAAAAGCCCTGGTGTTCTCTCTTTCGAAATTATACTTATACAAAAATTAAAACGTTTTGAATTTCGATCATTCTAGTGTTTCAGTTACAAGTGAAAAAATGAAGCGTTTCATTTCCTTGTGCTTGGTCTTCCTCCATACCGACAGCGCACCCTCTTTTCTTTGTTTCTCTAGCCTCGAAAATAGAATGGAATGAACATCTATCATTATTTGCCCCCAGAAGTCTCCCTTTTCCCCTGCTCAATACAATAGACACATCTTTTCGTTATCGCTCGAATCGTTTGAACAATCTATCAGAATATTGGAAACATACGTCCACGTTTTGACAGTATTGATGCTTCTAGGCGAGGTGTCATAAATGATATATGAACCTTGACCTGGAACCTCAGCAGCTGCCCTGGATGTTTTTTGCGGAGCCATGGTATGGAACCTTGCAATTAGAAACCCTGTCGCAAGAATAAATGCACAGACGGAGGTTATCTTGGTAAAACTGGCTCTACGTAAATTAGAAAGCAAACATAAGATAATGATGGAAACCTCTATGCTTTGAGCACTTAATTATGTGCGAGTATTTGTTGATAGCTTGTTTAAAACATTTAATAGAAAGATTTAGAAATAAAGCTGATCTTATTATCAATCATTTCACTGAAATTCTAATAAATGCCATAAATTTTCGAAAAATTGTGACTCGAGAGGATCGCAACAACATTTAATTTTCAGTTTGTAGGTTTGTACAGGTTGGAGATTGTTTAAAGTGTTAATTTATCCAGTTCAACCTTTTGATTAAGTGCGTTTAGTCCTTAATCCTCCTTTTAGCGTTCGCAACGTCGGGTGATTTTACCCTTAGTCTTCGAGCCATGAACCCCGAGATCATGATAACGAAATTTTGTAAATTGACTATGATCTGGCTTAGGAATTTAAATAACCATGATTAATTTATGAATATCGCGACTTCAGGGATCAGAGCCACAAATGTTTCATTCTATGAGGTAGCAATCGTCGAGTCGCAAATTCGCGATAAATATTACCACGACTTAAAAATGTTGACACTCTGTCATTTACACGATTGACTTAACACGGCTTCACAACTTCGCATGTTAGAGGTTCGAATGACATTCAACGTGTGACCCCCGCGATGCGAGAGCACGAGGTAAATAAAAAGGTGATTAAGACCAAACCAACTATTCGCCATTTCGCGCTTCGGGATACTGGGGCTTTGGTAGGTATAACCGTAAGATCTATGAGGTCCCGAAATCTGATTTTTTAGGCTTATGTGTATCGTTTCATTACTTAGAAAGTAGGCAGCTCCAACCTTTTTTAACTAGAGTATTCAAAAAATACAAGTGTTTCCAACAGGAAGGAAGTGGAAAGGATGATAAGGTACCAAAATGTTTGGGCAAGAGAAAATATGGAAGAAGCCTTTGGGGTGTAGAGTGCCAACAAGGACTTAAAAAGGGTTAAACCCCTTCCCTTAAAAAATGCATGGGGAGTTTGGTTGGCCAGAAATTTGAAGTTGTTTGAAAACAAAGAGATGTTACCCTTAAAATGTGGTGCTTAAGCACTAAACATACTAAATGCATATCCAAAAATTCAGGATAATAAAATGATCATAACTCAAAGGAAGTGGAAATTAATAAGACTATTCCTTAAGCTTTCTTTGATGGAGTCTGACAAGAAACGTCGCCTAGGGGTGGAGCATGAGGAATTCTCTTTATATATCCAAATCATACCATTTCATTCAAAGTAGGCATTGGCCAGGAAACAAATAATTACTATGAATTGATGGCTCTCAAGTTGGTTCTAGGATTGGCTCATGAGGCTAGAGTCTCAAACGTACAAATATTTGGGGATTCACTACTAGTAATTCAATGGATGAGGGAAGAAATATTGCTAAGGAATTTCACATTACAACCTCTCTATAATGACATTCAGTCTCTACTGTCAATTTTCTCACACGTATCTTTTTCACACATCTATGGGGGTAGGAAGAGGATTGCAAATGGTCTTTCAAAAGATGGAACAAGGATGGATTGTGGACCCTAGTGGGTCTCATAACAGTTGAAGTGGAATGTCTTTGAATATGCTCGTCATTCGTAGATCTACATCTATTTCTCTGGTTTATTTCATTTTCATGTATAAATCTATGATGATATGATGACAGAAAAATAGAAAAAAGAGTTTTCATAAAGTTTCTTTGAGCTCATGAAAGAAAACTTTTGTTAATTCTGAGCTACAATTCATAGATTATGGCGAAGAAGATGATGATCTATTTAGAATTATCATAAGCCATAAGAGATTTTTTGAATGCTCGGAGCATCTAATGTATTGTAATTTTGTTCTTCCATATAAAATTATAGACTAAAGAGTACAACGATAATAATGAAGTTTAGGAGAAAGTCAATCCTCTAGAGAAATCCAAATATACCTCGTATATGCTTTGCAAACATTCCTTGTAATTTTATAATGGATATCTATTTTAGGTACTTTGGACCAAGAATAAAGATATTGAATGCTGAACAATTATCAATGTTTAGGCTAAAAGAGCGCAAAAGAGTCACAATCTTTGCATACCAAGAGGTTTAGTAATTGCTTTTGCCAGATGCATGGAACATTGGAGTGCAAAAAAATGATACCTCTACTTAGTGACTGCTGACACAAGAAAATATCCCCTTGTCAACATTGTGTGTTCACTTGGTGAAAGGGCCCAATTATACCTTTCTCCATTGAAATGGTGAACTCTAGTTGTTCCCAACTTACCATCAATTATGGTTTTTATGAAATAAAACGAAATGCATGCATCATGCAATGCAAAGTGAAATATGAAATGCAACATAAAATAATCCTACGGGAGAAAACAACTAAGAATCGATCGACATGAAATAGAACTAGAGGTATAGCACACAAGGAGAAGAGTCCACCAACTACCATAAGGACCAAACCCAATGCAAACTCTAGGGATTGAGGGTTGTCTATAAAACACCATGAGCATACTTGCTTCGTGTCCACTTTGATGAAAAACAAAGGGAGAAGTATAGAGAGCATGGAGAATAGTCCACCAACTACTATCTACACACATCTCAAAGCAAACTCTAAGGACCAAGGATAGCCTGCAAATCACCCAAAGAATACATGATTCACATCAAGTTGTTCGCATGCAAAAGATAAGTGAGCAATAACAAAGCAACAAGAGAAAATGTGATACAACACTGCAACTCGCAAGCACCAAGAGAGCTAGGAGAGGAGCTAATAGTCCACAACCACGCCTAGATATCAAGAGTATGGAAACATTAGCTAACAATGGCATCTTTATTCGCATAGAAATTTAATTACATTGCAAAGAAAAATACCCCTTAAAAATGAGTGCAAGAGTTCCCTTTATACAAAATAAGGTGACTCTTAACCTTCCAAATGACTCTTCACCACCCAAGTGATTCTCGATCTTCTCCCTTTTGAATTTTCTTTTTGTGACCAAAAATAAAATTAACTAATGTTGGTCACACTTGATCTATGCATTTTTAGTTGGGTCATTATTTCACCAAACAACCCCCCATATACATTACCCACATTTTCCACCCTAGACTTAAGACTAGCCAACCTAAACTCTACATTGATTATCTTGTCAACTAGCTCATCACATGCATGTCCTAACCTTTTGGCTTGCTTGGCTAGGAGCACTATGAATCTTTCCAAGATTGCCTCATTAACATCAAGGCTCTGATTGCCATTAAGTTTCCTCCATTCTATGTTTTGGATGACCCTTTCTCTGAGTTGCTCGAGGATGAGGGTTCTCCATCAGGGCAATTTACTGGATCTACTAGTAGGCTTCTTGTGACTTAAACATTTGTCAAAACACTTACCATTTCATTCAATAGACTAAGCATGTCACTTTGTGCAATTTGCAAACTATGATCTTCAAAGTCCATGTATGCATGCATTTTAGCAACCTCAACTAAACATAGTACATGAATATGGCTCAGGATTAAATTAAAGCATATTGATCCTACCATTGAACACAATATACTAATTGGGATTGCCACTATATGATGTCTATTAGCTTCTTGAATCAATGGTCAAATATCATCATCAAATCCTGTAGGAAGTGAATGTTGATGAGCTTAGTGAAATATTCATTTATCAAGGGGGCAATACTATCTTGTAGCGCAATGGCCTTTCTTATGCATGGTGTCTTAGTCTCGCTCTAATTTCTCTAAATCTTGCATTTTTCTTTGAGATTGACATTCTCTTTTCTCATGGCTAAGAGGTCGATATGCATTTTCTTCAACTTCACCTCAATAACTATGTGAAGGCAACCCCCAATGCCCTTATGGCAAGCATATGTGTATCATTCACATTTGAAATAAACTCTTCAATTATTTGGACGTTAGTTTCCTACTTCCTTTCGACTAACGCTCTCTTGAAGTCTTGGTGTATGAAATCAAACTCAAAGGTGTCAACTTTGCATTCATCTTCTACATCTAGCTTGACATTCATTAGTTCTTCTACAAACCACTATGTCAATTCCCATGAATTGTTCATTGCTTCTATTGTCGTGCCCTCATCCCACCCTTCACTAATTTTATTCTCTAGTGTGCTTTACCCGTCCTTCGGAATCTCCCTAGGAATTGAGTATCAGATTCTTCAAGGTTTTGGATATGAACTAGCTCAATTTCCCTCGTATCATTTATTCTTGGCACCTCTATAAGTAGATTGACCTCTGGGACTTCTTCTTCAATTCGTGAGCTCTACTCTGACTACTTAAAGGTCACAATGAACATAATGCCAAATGTCACTAGGGGCTCAACTGATCACATTGGATCCACTAGGGATGGAGATGACATCATTTCAATGCACTTACTTCTTCTAATTTTCACCTTTTCAAAATCCAAAGCTCTCCTATATAGCTCCTCTCTCATGCTCATGCTCTTGATAACACAATCTCGGAACTAAGGTTTGAGGTACAAAGAATTTCTCAACCACTTGAAAAGGATCATGTACTTTGATTAGTTATTAGTGGAGAATGTATTTTTCAAATTTGAATGCTAATTTCTCCCTGTGAACCACATCAAAGATTTGATGACCTTCAATTTTAGCAACAACTTTGGCACAAGCACTTTCTTGCTCTTTTTTAGTGTCATCGTTTCCCTATGTAGTATAGTTTGGAAGGTTATTCTTGGATGAGCAATCAAACCAACACATGATTGGGTAGTGTGTGTAGAGCAGTGGATATACCATATATCCTTATGTAGCAACTTATTTCCAATACATATTGATCCTTGATTTGATTCAACACCTCAATAAACTCTGGAGAAAAGAGTGGGCACTTCTTGCCTTGGATTTTTTCATCCAAGGGAATCAAAACAAAGTCGCATATATCGGAGTACTCCCATGAATATCAAGTTATCCACAAGCCTTGGAAGTAAGCATGTATGGGTGCAAAGGAAGGTTGACAAGTGGGCTTAAAACTATAAAAATTTGAACAAGCATATACACATTCCATCAGATATAATGCCATGCAAAACTTTAGTGTGCCACTGTTTGAGGGTGTTTTGGCTGTTTGGTTACTTTGAACAAGGTTATTGGAGATTATTTTTGCTTGTCCCTTGCTTAAGCACCTCATGCATAACTAGAATTTAGCTTAACCATAGGCATTTGGTGTTTGATATAATGTATAAGTGATCCATGAGTACCACCAGGTCTTGGAATTCCACTTGCAAATTCGTTCAAGTAAACCTTACTCGTGGTGGTTCATAAAGGTTTAGTTGAAATCCTCTATCCCTTCACAATGTTATGCACATTGTCGAATTCTTGCAACCACCTCAGGCTTGTTGATACTATGGGAGGCAAGAACTTATAGATCCTTTAAATAGTAGTGGCATTAAACTACCTGATTATGTCACCACTCTGTGATTTCAATGTTTGGTTGGTCACATTAACATCCTCAATCAATGTGTTTAACATGTTTCCACACAGAAATAATTCCTCCTCAGTTCCCACCTTGTGGAGGTGCAAGACCTCGACATTGAAATCCCTATGCACTTCTCCTTGGTTTGTTTGATTATGTTTGGCACTAGTTTGTGGGGATTTAGCATCGTTGTACATGTGATAGAGGGATAAATAGGTAGGCTATGAGGTGGTGTCTGGTAGTAACACCGCATATATGAAAAGATTGTTTTGATCTGGTGTAGACAAGGCAAGGCAACAATAAAATATCATTTGATTCTTCATTAGATCCCTTTCTTCCCTTTGGCATTTCATCTTGCAACCCTTGTCATATATGAAACAAATCGGCCACAATGCAAAGGTTAAATTGTAATAAAAAATAATGGAAATACCCTTTTCATTCCTTGATTTGTTCAACCACGTAAACATTCCAAGTAGTGAGCATTCCATTGAAAACACACTCACTTCATTTACATTGTTAGAATGATATGCTCATAAGCTAGGTGCTAAAATTTGAAGAGTGCCTAAATCATCAAGTGATAATGCAAGTTATGCATCCTTCATTATTAATGCAACAAGTAATTAAAGTTTCTTTTAAAACAATCTGCAATCAAAACAATCCATGCTTAAACAAGAAGCAAGAGAACATAAACACCTAAGTGTTTGTTCATGAAAAACTTCCTACAATTCATGCTTGAACAAGAAGCAAAATAATTTAGAGACTTACGTGTTGTTTGAGAAAGGATTCCTATTGGAATACAAAGACAAGCATAAAAATCTTTGCCCTATAAAATTTGCAATAAGAATTCAATGCCTAAAGTGAAAACTCAAAGCAAACAAAGAGTAAGAGTTCAATTCCAAAGAGCAAGATCTTACTTGGGTGCATGCCTCTTTTGAAAAACATAGTAATACCTCAAAAAACACATGCTTGAGGATATTTAAGCACTCAAGAAGGCAGTCATTGAATCAAAATATGAGCTAAAGCATTAAAACAACAACATAACCATTTCTCCATGTATGAAAATTTTAGTGATTGATCTTTTCCTCCTCTTCATTTTTTCATGCAACAAAAACTTGTTAATATAATAGGTATCCTTAAAGGCATCATTTCAATTATGGAGGAAGAAATATGAGTGTACAAAGGACACAAGGGATCTCAAGCTCTTTAAACTTGGTTCTTACACAACATTAAACTAGTCATTAAACCTAGTGCATAAATTGTTCTTTGCATGCAAAACAAATTGCTCACTAAAATCTAAATCTTCACCTGATTGTTTCAACTTGCTTCTCAATTTCTTACTACAATAAAGATTCATTGAATGGAAATGAGATTGTCTCTTCACCTCATTTCATTGGTGAATAAAAACTATGACCTACCACAAAAGGAAAAGAGGCAAGTCATATGATGCAAACTCACAAACTCAAGAAATAATTCCTCATTTGCAACCTCGCTACCAACGATAAACTTATTCAAGCAAGCATCCTCTTACCAAATGTTCAAGTAAGATTACAAGCTTAAAAACATTACCATTCTTTTACCGATTCTCGTGATTTTTTAAGAAAATACCAACAAACAAAGATGAAGCAAGGAAGCATGAAAACCAAATGAGATTTCCTTTGTCTGTTTAGAAAGATAGAGAACCAACAAATAAAAAACAAGAATCCAAGCTAAAAAAACTACAAGCAATTTATGTAAATTTTTTTTTATCTAAGATTTGAATTCCCTTCAATCCAATAAGCTCAAACTGAAAAGAATAGTGAAAACTCTTGCGCAAAAAATCCCAATGTTGTTTTTGAAACCCCTCGAGCACTTGCAATGCTTGCAAATCAATTTTTCGAGGAAGACGAAAACTCTGGATAGTTCTAGGCTCATTGCACTTGCTCTAAGAATAGGTCCACTCAGCCTATGAGTGGAAAAAAAGATAAAACATAGGTGCAAACTTGTCCAACAACCATGTAAACTTAAAATGCAGTGCTACAGTCCAACACCTTTCGCTAGGTCACAAATCAATTTTTGAGATGGCAACATTGTCTATGAAACTGAGAACTAGTGCACATCACTCCAAAAAGAAGAATAGACTTGCATGCAACTCAATCAAGATTTGAACAACTTCGAACCTGCACCTTTGATGACCAAAAGAACAAAGAGTATCAAGAGAACAAAGAATGAGATACACAAGCGATTTTAAGAAGAAATAGACAACAATGGGATAAGATTGAGCCTTAAGGAAGTGAAATGCTTCACCTACCATGCAACAGGAAGAGTTACAACTCAATACAAGGTGACTAAATTTAGCTTGAAGAAAAATTGTTTGCATGGGAGGCTAAGAGGCCATTCATTGGCCTTAGGAAGCTACCTACTACTCGAGGTGAGCTATTGGATTTCCTTAGCTAATTAGTTGGATTTTGGATGTCACAAAGCTCAATTGCTCACTTCAAACAATAGACTGGGACTTGAAGTAAGCAATTGACTTTGTTTTAGCTAATTTATTTAGTTTAGCAAACTACAAAACCCAATCACTAGGTACGGAAGCATGTTGACCTTCCAACCCAATGATTAATGCTTAAGAGGCTATTTTTTTATTTAAGTCCAAAAAAAAAAAAAAACTTGCTTTCCTTTACCCAAAATAGAAAATTCCAACCACCTCATACCCTAAGCTTCAATTATTGGCTTTGGAGGGCTACTAGCCTCTCAATTCAATGACTTAACCTTCATGAGCAAAATTACTAGTTTGGGTAGCCAACAAGCCCCTCGAGTCGATAATTTGTCCTATGAGTTAGAAAAACATCATCAAGCATGGAGGAAAACATCTTTTATATCCTATAACTAAACTTAACCACTTCTTGCAACAAATCGCATATCTGTATAATTTAATAGATCAAAATCAGATGGCCACTCTCTTGGGCTATTGACAATCATGAGAATCCTCCATTCATCAAGGATTCATTAAGGTTTGAATGGTGTTATGAGGCTTCCATGATTGTCAATATCCTGGTCGTGGTGTCATTGTATTAAGGTTTGAATGGTGTAATTCAAGGATTCATCAACTTAATACAATTACAACGTTCCTTATTTATAGGCTTTACAACATCAAAAATCCTAAATCATGGTGCCTAAAAATAGTTACAGATCCACATAGATGATTGGTTGGAAATCTCGTGAACCTTGGGATTTTGTTACAATCGACTTCAATCAGATTACCAATCGAATATCATTCTAACTCCACTCGGTCTCCAGTCGGTTGCCACTCGACCTCCCATCGACCACTTCGAATTTGAATTTCCCATTGATCTCTTCGACTTCCAACTTCCTGGTCAATCACTTTGACCTTGACTTAACCATTGACTCGACTTAACTCATCGGTCGATTCTTCACCCAGTTAGTCCACCTCGACTAGACAGTTGGATGACTATTCTATCACTACAAAGAATATAACAACCCAACATTATCCTACTTGTTGTCTTCTTCGTTGATACATGAGAACATGAACATGTGTTCACTGACCTAGGGAAACAGTTCCCATTGTTTCTCTACACCAAGAGAATTTCACAGCACTCACAGACTTGGTCAAAGAGTCTGCAATGTTTACCAACGTGTCTACTTTCTCCAATAGCATCTTGTTGCTTTCCACAATGTCTCTTGTTAAATGGTACAATACATCAATATGCTTTGTTTTGGAATGATAAGTTAGGTTCTTTTCCAGGAATATTGCACTTTGACTATCACAATTTAGCTTCGTAGCTCTTTGTTCAATTTCGATCCCTAAACATAGTTGGTGCATCCATACTACTTCTTTGTGTCTACAAGTGGTTTCCATGTATTAAGCTGTTGTTGTCGACAAGGCTACGATCACTTGTTTCTTACTCATCCAACTAATTGCTCCACCGAACATCTTGAACACATATCCACTGGTCAACCTTTGTCGATCCATATCTCTAGCCTAATCAGTGTCGACAAAGCCATGTACATCTATTTCACTTTTAGCTCTAGGCTTCCCTTGGTAGCATATAGCATAATATTTTGTGCCACACAAATACCTGAACACTCTCTTGACAGTTGTCCAGTGCTCTTTCCTAAGTGTCGACATGTATCTACTCAATACTCTCACTACACGAGCAATGCCTGGTCGAGTGCAGACCATCGCGTACATCAGACTACCAACAAAACTTGCATAGGGAACACATGCCATGTCCTCTATTTCTTCCTATGTCTTTGGACATTGTTCAACAATTAGTTTTTCTCCCACTAGAGTGGGTGACTGGTTTGCAATCCTACATGTTGAAATGATTCAAGATTGTTTCAATGTACTTCCTCTGGCTCAATCAAATCTTTCTGACTTCCTGATCTCTTTTGATCTCCATTCCTAGAATGAAGTTTGTTGCATTTATATCCTTCGTGTACCACTTGGAGGATAGTTGCTTCTTCACCTCCTTTATTACATCCATGTTGTTTCCGACTAGCAGCATGTCGTCAACATACAAAGCTACATTTATGAAACGATCACCTTCTTCCTTGGAATATACACAGTGATCAACCTTGATTCTCACAAATACGAATCTAACGATGTATGTGTCAAACTTTTGATACCACATCATTGGTGATTGCTTTAGACCATAAAGGGATCTCTTTAATTTGCACAGTAGCTCTTTCTTGCCCTTTACTACAAATCCTTCAGACTGTTTCATGTAGATTTATTCTTCCATGTCCTCATTTAGGAATGTCATCTTCACATGTATTTTCTCTATCTCGATATCAAATGCTATGGCCAGAGATATTAGTACTCTAATGGAAGTTAATTTTGCAACAAGGGAAAAAATATCACGAAGTCGACTCCTTCGACTTGGGAATACTCTTTAGCTACCAGTCGAGCTTTAAATTTGTCGACTCGACCTCTTGCATTCATCTTTTTCTTGAACATCCACTTGCTACTGATAGGTTTTCTTCCATTGGGTAATTCAACCAAATCTCAAGTCTCACTCTTATGCAAGGATTCCATTTCTTCAACCATGGTGTCCTTCCATAGTTTAGCCTATGTCAAGTTGATTTCCTCCTTGACCCACTTGGGCTACCCATCAATGGCAGATAATACAAATGTCGAACTAAAATCAAGTGGACTATACCTTTCAGTTGGTTTTCTTACTTGTTTAGACCTCCTTACAACTTAAATCGGTTGTTCCACCTCTTCGTCTAATTTAGTCGACTCATGTGAATCATATTCTTCATTCCTCGATTCAAGCCTTACTTTCTTTGGATCTTTCTCCATTTGAACCTCTTTAGACTTGGAAGTTCCATCGACTTCCCTTAAGACCACATCTCGACTGTACACTATTTTCCTTGATGCAAGATCCCAGAGTTTAAATCCTTTCATTCCATCTGTGTACCCAATGAAAATACACTTGACTACCTTCTTATCCAACTTGTTTCTCTTTTCCTTGGGAACATGCACAAATGCATCACGGCCAAATACTTTGAGATGTGAAAGCGAATGCTTCTTACCAAACCATACCTCAAGTGGAGTCGGGTCGACTAGTGTCGATGAAGGAGATCTATTTACCAATTACTTTGCCTTATCGACTACCTTTGCTAAGAATTCTTGTGCGAGCCCCGCAACCATTGAGCATGCTCCTTACCTTGTTGATTAATGTTCTATTCATTCTCTTAGAAACTCCATTTTGTTGTGGGGTATATGGTGTGTTATTCCACACTGCTTGAAAAACTGCTCAAAGTCCTTTTGATGGAATAATCCACCATTGTCAGTTCTCGAAACCTTGATCTTCTTATATGTTTGGTTTTCCACAAGAGATTTAAACTCTTTGAATTTATCAAAAACGTCTGATTTCTTCCTCAGGAAATATATCCATGTCTTCCTAGAAAAATCATCTATAAAGGAGACATAATACATGGATCCACCAAGTGAAGGGGTTGTTATAGACCCAAACACATCACTATGAATTAATTATAGAATCCCTTTTTCCGTTGTCACTCTAGATGGGATCTATCCTGATTTTTTTCCATATATGAAATGTTCACAAAAATAGACTTCCAAATGACAATCAATAAAACCTTCGACCATACCTTTGTCGTGCATAGCTTGAAGTCCTTTTTCACCAATGTGTCCCATCCTCTAGTGCCATAACATGGTTGGGTTGACTTGAAGAAGAATAGTCGAATCGGTTTGTATCGACTCAGCTCGAGTCGAGTCAATTTTAGGAACATCAATGTTGTTTCATCCAATCGAGTTAACATTCCCTAACTTGTATAGGATTCCAATCCAAAATCTTTTCATTAAAACCATCGCACCCCTAACCATTTTGCACGTATCCTTCTAAAATAGAGTTTGCACTATTGCATCACTCATCTTGTTGACATATATCAAGTTTCTTGCTAAACCAAGAATATGTAGCACACCTGGAAGGGTTCTACTCCTACCATTATGTAGTATCAGTCAAACTCTTCCTCACCCAACAATTTTGGTTATCAATTCATCCTCCAAGAACACATTTCCCCCTTCAGATCTCTCATATTCACAGAACCATTCTCTGTGAGGTGTTATATGAAAGGATGCTCTTCAATTGATCAACCAAACATCCTAATATGACTATGTATTGGTTGACACTAGGTACACATCACCTCCTTTATCTGGAGTAGTCTTTCTCTCAATTGACTGCTTCTCGTCAAATCATGTACCAACTCCTTTTGCCTTTGAATTGTAGTCCCTTTTGTAATGCCCAACACTGCCACAATTCCAACATCTTCTTGTCGATTAAACTGGGAATTTATATTTACCCTTCGACTTAGACTTTCTTTCAGAGAATTTTCCTTTATCTTTGTCGATCAGTCGACCTCTCACCACCAAGGCATATTTGGTTAATCCTTATATGTTCTTTTGTCTCATTTCTTCTTATGGTAAAGATGCAACCACATCTTCTAATGCTAGTGTGGTCGAATTACTCCCTATGGCCATGACTAAGCTATCCTAGGAGTCTGGCAAAAAACATAACAAGATAATACATTTCTCCTTCTTGGTGATTTTAATATCCACATATGATAATTGGCTTATTAAGTATTAAATGCATTCAGATGCTAAGTTACTGAGCTCCCATAACTCATCCTTAGAAGATACAATTTTTTTCTAAGGAACAACTTGATCACCAAGGATTTTGATTGCTACAAGCTTCTCAAATTGTCCCATAGTTTCTTGGTCGAGTCTTCACTTAAGACATTTAGCAACACCTAATATGCAAGGAAAATTTGAATCATACTTCTTTCCCTTCTCTCAAGTTTCTCCCATTCTTCCCTCTACATACCTGTCAGAATGGTACCTAGATAGACCACTACCCATTGTTCTTGATCTACAAGGAGATATTCAATTTTAGGCTTCCAAAGCTCAAAATTTAGGCCATTGAATTTTTCGATCTCTAACCTCAAATTACTTGTCATTCTTTCAAGCACAACTTTAAAGATCTCTGACTTACAACTCTCACTAGGCCCATGGTTTAACTCAAATCCAAGATCTTTTCATCTGATCTCCAATACCACACGTATCCGAATGACTTAACCAAGATCTGATACCACATGTTAGGAAATAGACATCCACACTAAACTTAATAGGAAAGAGAAGACATATCTAAACAAGAAAATAAATTACAAACACCGTACATAAATATTTTACCCTAGAACCCAAATGGGAAATCCAACATTCCTCAAGCATCTT
>ML777051.1:273684-304426 GCA_009831015.1 Picea engelmannii | reverse complement strand
TGGCACAAAAATGTGGGTTTTATGGACCAGAGTTCTTGTTTTTAGGTCACAGTTCTCGTTAAATCGGTAAGTATGTTCCTTTGCAAAATATTAATTTATAAAGAGGAGTAATAAAAAAATCACAAAAAGTAATGCATAGTTTCTCTTGTACATATTCTCTCACATGGCCTGTCAATAAACATGAATTTGATTTTTTGCCATGTTCCAATTGTAGTTCAACCCTAGGAAAGGGTTATTGTCATAGATGATATCAAGTAAGTATGCTAGCATGTATAAGGCAAGGAGTGTTTAAGAGTTGGCATTTTTAGCCCTCTCAATGGTGTTGGATTTTCAATGAGCTATGACTCATGTATTCTCTTTAATTTTTCTGTTTAGTTTTACTTGAACCATAACTACTGAAGCAAACCAAGATCACAAGAAGAATAACCATGCACAAGAACACAAGAAGTATCCTGGGAAACCCTTCTCAACAAGGGAAGAAAACCCAACCAATCCTTTGCTACATTCTTCAAGAGAAAGACCTCCCACACCATCACCAAACCTAACACACAAGAGGGTGCTATAATTTTCATAATTTCAGACCACAACTTCTGAAATCATGATATGACACAATGATAAGTGTATTTCTTCAATGGGGGTTCATCTTTATTTATATAAGACTTGTCACATCAAATGATGTGTCTATTGGCACAATAGGGCCGACCTCAATAGCTCAAAATATAATTAATAATTACCATATTAATTATCTTTTACGTTAATTATATTTTATATTAATTATCTTTTACATTAAGGTGGGGCCGACCTGTACCCTTTACATTACAAATAGGGTTATAGGTAAGTTTAACCCTTGAACAATATAGCAAGGTATCTCATACACCCACTAGTGCTCAACCACTAAGGGCACATCCATAGGGATGTCCACATCTCTATCTCATTGCGTCTCACAGGAGAACCACACTCACTAGTTCTCGACCACTAGGAACATGCTCACTTGTGCTCATCCACAGACACACCCAACTCAAGAGATCTTCTTTCCCACTGCATTACACATGAGAGTCATCTGGAGTTCATCATCTCAACTCTCTGCTCAGAGGAGGCTAATACATCGTTTCATCTTTGTCTCATAACGATTCACCCAGCTCATGGGAGTTCACACATTCACCTATGCTCATCCACAGGCACGTCCAACTCAACAGATCTTCTTTCTCACTACGTTACATAGGAGAATAATTTGGAGTTCTTCTCAACTCTCTGTAAGGAGGAGGTCAACACAACGTTCTAGTTCTGTCTCATATAAGAACCACACACCCAACTCAGGGGCTCTCTCTCAGGTTTGTGTCCTGGACGATGTCTCACGCATCTGTAATATCAACACTCCCTCTTAGCTAGGGAGGCATTCTCCATCAGGCCAAGTCTCGCACTAAAGTATTTGAACTCTGTCCTGGCTGTAATCATCAACACTCCCTCTCAACTAGGGAGGTAATCTCCACCAAGCTAGTTTCTCACAGAAGTACTCGAACTTTGTATTCGCAAGTGGTTTGGTGAAGATATATGCAATCTGCTCATGTGTAGGAAGATACTGCATGTGTACTACCTTTGCAATATGTCTCTAATATAATGATATTTTATCTCGAAGTGTTTCGATCTATCATGAAACATAGGGTTCTTAGAGAGCTTCACACAACTCTTGTTATCATAAGTAATAATAGGATCCATCTCATGATCAAATAAATTTGTCAGAATCCACATTGCTTCGCAGACTTCCACACTCAATGCTATATACTCTGCTTCAGCGGTACTCAAGGCCACAGAGCTTTGTTTCTTGCTACACCACGAAACCACGGTAAACTCCAAGGTAAAACAACAACCGGATGTGCTCTTCTGACCACTGTACTCTTTGCTCAATATGTATCTGCATATCCCTGCAAACTCAAGTTCACAATGGAGGCATATCTCAGGCCATATCCAACTGTACCTCGTATATATATTTCAGTACATGCTTTATCTAGTGATTCTGTCTCGACTAACTCATGGATTGACTAAGCACATTCGCTGCATAACATATATTAGGTCTAGTGTTAACCAGATACATCAATGATCCAATTAGTTGTCGATACACATGTGGATCCATCTCATATGAATCATCATCATTCATTTTTCATCAAATCCACCACCATCGGTGCAGACATGGATTTGTATTCTGTCATACTGAACTTCTTTAATATCCCCAATGTATATTTTCCTTGACTTAGGAAAAGTCTCATTGGTCCTCTTTCATACTTCTTGTCCCAAGACGTAGTGCATCATACCCAGATCATTCATCTCGAAATCAGAAGTCAAAGCTTGCTTGTAACAACACAAATTCTTGAATAAGTCATCAAAATCAAGCTCTCGTCGCCAACAATGTAATAGTATAGGTTTGGATCAGCAACACTCTTGTTGAAACCCAAACTTCATCAAGAATCCATCTATCTGATGTAGTTTCCAACTCATGGAAGGTAGTAAAGATGGGAGTGCATCGGGCTACTTGATCAATATGTATCATCATAGTTCACTCCCTCTGCTTGTGAGAATCCTCTGACTACAAGTCTCATTTTGGTATTTCTCAACACTTCTATCTGTTGCATGTCTTTCTGCCTCTTGCAGAGTTTGTCAAGCCCAGACAGGCCTTTTATGGCCTAGTGTAAAGTCCCTGGGAATATCAACTGGAACAACTGGATCAACTGGATCAATGGTTATCTCCTTTTGTACTGCTGAGGGGGAGAAGGTATTTGTCTTTTCCTTCTTCTCAAATAGTTTTGACTCCCTCTGAGTTAAGTGACTCACTCTGAAATCTTGAAGGAAAAACATCTTCCTTTGTTTTTAACCTGCCTGGAACAAGGAAACAACCGAAAGGAAATAAGACAAGAATATCTCCTAGAGGAGATTCATGAGTACATCTCTAGAATCAAAACAATTTAAGGATTGTTGTCATAGCTACAACACTTACTTGTAATGTAGCATGATAACTAAAACAATCAAACCTAGCGTCTTCACTTCCAGTTTGTTGTTCTTCTGAATGCATTGAGACCTCTGTGGGTCCATCATTTCACCAAGGGTTCCTTACTCCTGCAAGTACCCCTTTGACAACGATGCAAATAATATATATATATATATATAAGTGCATACCTGAGAGTGTACACCAATGGAGGTTCTGCTTGGTTGTCGTAGACTAGAAGGTATGTTATATTGTTGTAGCTTCATGTGGCCACCAACCAATGCTATACTCTATAACCAGACTTGTTTTCCTTTGTAGCCACCTTGTACAATACAAGTTTCTAACGAAGTATGCATCAGCCTTGTAGTTGTTGTAGCTGGGGTAACCTTGTACTTTGGTCTTGTAGCAACTTTCTGATGCATGTAATTCACTAGATACACCTAGTCCTGAAATACATTGTTGTCACTTACAAAACTTGTTGTCCCAACACTGTCACAATAGTCCTTTAATCACAGGTCAAGGTTTCCCTTGATGTCTCACCAAAACAGATCTGAAGGCTGGCTTATCTGCTCTCAAGATAGGTCTGTACAGTGTTTACATACTTCTGTAACTTGTGCCAAACCTGGCTTTAGAACATGTTTCAATCTAGACCCTAATTTGTCATAATTTCAGTCTTTACATCTGCTTCAAAGAACTTTGATGATAAGGCAGGAAAAATGATATTTAAATTCAATGCACAAATGATCACCATTCTGGCTTCTATCAACAACAACATTTGTTGTAGTGTTTAATTGTCAAGTAATGGGAAGGAACTTTATGTTGCCTAGGATTTTCACTGAGATAGCCCCATTTTGCTAGAAACATAACTGAGAATATGTTTGTTCTAAGCATTGACGACAAATGTGAAGGATCTAGAGATGGTTGCTTCTTTTCTGGAAAGAATGAGAAGCCATAACCTGATACAGTAACTGAAGCTTCAATCTGAGTTTGTTGTTTAGAAGTTTTGCGGCGATGACAGTCTAAGAACAGACTTTGAGCTAGAAAGCTGAGCCTCTCCTAGGCCGGGGCTATTCTTCTTTTAGCAGGTCGAGCCACAAAGAAATAGGTGGCTTTCCTCTCAGCTTGTAAGCAAGGGTCGATCAAGTGCTTTTAGGCCTGCAACCAACTTTAGGATTTTGCCACATAAAATTTAGAAAGGGGTCCGACCTTTTCCTTCACCACAAAAAATTCACCACAGAAAATTAGAAAGGGGTTCGACCCTTTCATTCTAGGCTACGATAGCCTTAGATCCCCGCGGCCAGCCTTTTTCCTTTCCACAAAAAACTAAGGGAGGTCCGACCTCAACCTTTACCACTAAAGGAGAGGTCTGACCCTTGTTTCTTTATGCCAGCGGTAATTTCTCCTCCCATGGTTGCCTTCCTCTATTTGATGTGGGGTCCGACCTCTTAACTTTGCAATGGAAGCAAGGGTTTGGAGTTCTTTTGGGTGACCACTATCTTCTTTCATCCTTGAGCAAGTGGTATTCTTCAAGATCTGCTCTGTTTCCATGTTGTATTTTCAATGAGCTATGGCTCATGTATTCTCTTTTAATTTTCTGTTTAGTTTTACTTGAACCATAACTACTGCAGCAGACCAAGATCACAAGAAGAATAACCATGCACAAGAACACAAGAAGTATCCTGGGAAACCCTTCTCAACAAGGGAAGAAAACCCAACCAATCCTTTGCTATATTCTTCAACAGAAAGACCTCCCACACCATCACCAAACCTAGCACACCATCACCAAACTTATGAAATCATGATATGACACAATGATAAGTGTATTTCCTCAATGGGGTTTCACCTTTATTTATATAAGACTTGTCACATCAAATGATGTGTCTATTGGCACAATAGGGCCGACCTCGATAACTCAAAATATAATTAATAATTACCATATTAATTATCTTTTACATGATTATCTTTTACATTAAGGTGGGGCTCTCTTTTAGGTCTGTGTCCTGGAGGATATCTCACGCAACTATAATCATCAACAAATGGTTATGCTCAAAGAATGGGATAAAATTGTTGCCCAATAAAAAAATGATCCCATGGTAATGACTATGTGAACTATAGGCACCCATGCATTTTTAAAGTGGATGAAGTCTGGATCTCCATATAGTCTACACATTAGGGCCATAAAATAGATACAAGGAGCCCTTAAATTAATCATGGTATAGATGCCATCAATTTTCCCAAAAAATATTTTATCCTCTCCCATCAATTGACCAAAATCTTCTCGATATTATTGTCCTGGTGAAATTTCTTGACAAAGCCAGTAATCATATATTCTTAGGTTGGTGGAGTCCATAATATTTTTCCACTTTGGATCCTTGATAATAAGTTATACATATGCCTTCATCATTGAGCAGGGTTCTATTATCAATCTCTGTATGATTTATCACTCATTCGATATCTTTTGAACAAGGCATCACTGGAGTCCTTGCAACAATGGCGTGTAAATGAGATCTTCTAATGTTGTTAAACACCAAATCATTTGCATTTTTCATAGAAGGATTACTAGGTGGAACTATATCACGACAGTCTTCTTCTCTAAATATTTTGTAGACTTCACCCCATCTAGGAAAATGGATTTGATCATTGATTAGTGCTTCGATATCTTTAGATATAGGGCATACTAGCTCAATTTATGGTTTAGATAGTCAAATAACTAGTGTGAATTGCTCATGGTTAACCTCCACATCACTATCAATATGTTTAATAGGTTATTTGACGATTTTTTTCCTTTTTGGAGATTGATGAGGAGTTATGGAAGAAGATCTCATAGAAGGAATGTTGTTTGGATTAACAATAAAACATAAATTACTAAGTTTATATAGTTTTTTGTTGATACACAATCTATGATTTCTTTAACAAATAACATAGTCTATGTAATAGTACATAAAATAAAGTCTCCATTTAATTTAAGATAGGAGTGATAAATGTCAATGAAATGGAAAGGAGTAAGGTTTTTCGTATACTCGCCTAGTTGGTTAAGACCCAACAACTAAAATTATCAAATCTCCAAGTTCCATCAATGTTGGATGCATTGATAACCAGAATGTGCCAATAAAACATTTCACGGTGTGCTTCTCACTCCAATTGTTCAAAAGCAACTAAGACTTTTGATGAGGAAATAAATCTTGTTTAAATAGAGTAGGAATTCAAAATTCTATCATGATGAATTCATAAATACGAATATTTGGTAGGATTTGTAAACGTAATGGTTGTTCCAATCAAACACAACATCGCAACTACTTATCGCTCAATGCAAGACAACAAAGTTCAATGGTTGTTGAAAACAACTTTTCACTTTTAATTGATGCTTAAATAATTCTTTCTATTTTGAGAAAAGTTTAAGAATGAAGTGAAAACGAGATACGGTGATAGGTGATGATAGAGAATTTAATCGAAGAAGATATTAAAAACTTGTTTTGGAAAATCCAAACACAATTCTATTGCATTATATTTTCAACCATGTATCGACGGATTTAAATGTTTTCCTCAAAATTCATGTTTTACCTTATGTTAATAAAAAATCAATTATTTCCTCCAATCATTAGAGAAAGTTTAATATTTACTTCATTTGGCAGTGTATAAACTTTCCATTGGAACTCTATTAAGATTTTGGTTGGAGTTAAAAGTGTCTTTCTATTTTGATTAATAAAAACCTAACTCCAATTTTTTTTACAAGTAAGAAGCTATATATTACCTGTCATAAACAAAAAATACAATATCATCTTGAGAACGAGTTTTTGAAATGCTAAGTTGCCCCGAAGGGAAACCAACTCAGCCTGACAGACTGACTATAAAGATCAGTGCAAATTAGACATATTTGCCTGAATCGCCCAGTGGGGAAACCAATTCGACCGAGCCGTGCTGCCAGACTGTAGATCAAAATAGATTATACGATGAACTAGAAAACGTCTATCGACTGACAGACCCACAACATAGAAATTACTAAAATCCAACAGCCTAAACAGAACGTTCGAGAAACAACTGACAATTTTCAAAATAAAACATGCATGCTAACACCTGTATGCCTGCCTGCTATCATGGTGTCTGGTGTGCTTGCATGTCCTCGGCTTCTGCTATGCGTGTGCCTTGCATATTGTCTCTCTTGTCCTCAGTCAACTGTGAACATGCATCCACGCCTTGTTCATCCTCCCCTGTAAGTCTGGAGCAAGAACCACCCCGAGATATGCGGGGGTGTTGGTGCATGAGTCTGGAGAATGCAGGGAACATAGCAATGTCAAGAGCAACGATTCAATTTTCTCTGCCCATTACTCCAGGTGTTCCAGCCTAAAACGGAGGTCATCGACGTCCTTGTGGACTCTGAAGACCAAGTCTTGGAGAATGGAGATCGAATCCTGGAGTCCTAGGCATGAAGCACAATCCGAATGGAGAAGAGATAGAGTTCATGCGTTTGCGCGTTGAATTCCTCCAACGAAGTCATAAAAGCTGGCGACGGGGGTGGAGAGGGATCGAAGGGTGGTGAACTGAAGGGGCGTGCCAATGCTGGTTGTGAGGTTGAGGCCAAGTCGGGGAGAGGTCCAAGAGCATAGTTGAGAGAATTCCCTTGAAGATCAAACCATTCAACTCAGCAAGCCCATGGCAAGGATAGAGGTGAAAGGTTGCCTTGGTCTAGTGAAGATTGAGTGGAGGACAAACGTGAGGAGCTAAGTGCAGGAGCGAAGGTGGGTGGGTGCCTCTTGGCCATGGCTGATCTATTTTGGTACCAGAGGGCACCTCTCTTCAGCTTCCCTTGAAGGCGAGGCATAGCTTGACAAACGAGAGGGAGAGGCAGATATTCAAACAGGAAGAACCAGGTAGGCACCAGGGAGAACGACAGAGTGAAAAAGTTGTTGGAAGGGGAGGGCGATAGAAACCAACTGGGGGGATGGTCATCACCATAAGAGGGACGATGGAGAGTAAAGACACATGAGCGCAGGAGGATCAGACAGTGTACCAGTGGCATAGTCATGACAGGAAGCCAACTCTGAGCGCACTGAAGCCTTTAGTTGAGAGCGCGGTGAAATGGATGGTTGCAACAGCCATAAGGTGGTAATAAAGGCTAAAGGGAGAAACATGTGTCATCACATGGGTTGAGGTGAGGTGGTTGGTGCTGAGTTTTTTGTTGGATGCGTGGAGCGCTCGAACACCCCATCCGGAGGCAAAAACCTAACTCCATAGCAGCGTTATCGAAAATGTTTTATCACTTTTCAATGGAGCTTTGTTTTAAATTTCATTAGAGTGTAAAGTTTGTTTGGCAACACATGTATTCTAATAGAGGAAAAACACCTTCAATAACCACTCACACAACCAGATCAAATATCAACACAACGATTCTTTTACATGGTCAAACCTCTGCGGGGAAACATCCACGGCCCTAGCCAACATGGTCGCTTAAGGAAATTTATTAATACAAAAGAAAAATATTACAAAAAGTTTGAAACAAATGACCCTCCATGCTATTTAAATAGATATCATGTACCAATTGGGTGTTAATCCATGGATCAATGTAGCCATTAAGATCAAGGAGAATATGAGTCGTCGAATCACTCTATTTCGAGAACATATTGTGACCGTCGGATTACAAATGCATACTAATGCTTACTAAAGAAACACACTTTAACCTAAAAAAAATTAGACCAAGTTGATCTCAACTAACTCCTAAGTGTCTAAATATCCTAACATCCCCCCTTAAGAACAATTTGGGATAGGATTGAAAGATTTACAAAGGTGACACAATAGGAGAAGGAAGGAGGCATTAGAGACTATCCCTCCTTAATAACAACTTCCTGAACTCCTGACATAGATTGATGTTAGGAAAACTTTGCTTATGTAAGAGACTTTGTGAAAAAGTCTGCAACTTGATCTTATGTAGGGTAAAAGAGCACTTCAATAAATTGATCATGAATTATCTTTCTAATGAAGTGCATGTGTAACTCTATGTGTTTGTTGCGTTGATGTCGAAATGGATCTTGATGGCACTTTGATAGTCGCACCAGAGGGTGGTTGGATGCTGCTACTAGAATCCAAACTTTGAAAGGATCCATAGAAGCCACAAGGCTTCTTGACTTGCATTAACCACTACTCGATACTCTACTTCTGCTAAAGAAAGAGCAATAGCCTGTTGTTTCTTACAATCCCAAGCGACAGGTCTAGAACCAAGGATGAAAGCATAACCTGCAGTAGACTTTTGATCGTTTGGATTTTTGGCCCAATCCGAATAAGTGAAACCAACCAACAAAGGAGCCCCCCCTTAATTGTAATGAATACCAAACTAAACTATACACTGGACATACCAAAGTATCATTAGCTTCTTTCATGGGGTGTTTGCATATACCGTGCAACAAGACCAACAACAAAGGAAATATCACGACATGTATGAGTCAAATATAAGAGGCTCTAATACCATGTTTGACAACACATGTATTCTAATAGAGGATGGACACCTTCAATAATCACTCACACAACAAAATCAAAGATCAACACATCGACATTTTTACATGGTAAAACCCTTGTGGGGAAACATCCATGTGCCCAAACAACATGGCCACTTGAGGTAATTTATTAATGAAAAAGAAAAATATTACAAAGAGTTTCTCAGAGTCGATCATTGACAAATGACCCTCCATGCTCTTTAAATAGAGATCATGAACCAATCACATGTTAAGCCACAGATCAATGTAGCTATGATGATCGAGGAGAATATGAGTTATCTTATCACTCTATGTTGAGAACATATCATGACCATCGAATTAAAAATGCATATTAATGCTTACTAAAGAAACACACTAAGAAACACACATTAACCTAATGACACATTAGACCAAGTTGATCTTAACTAAATCACGAGTGTCTAAATATCCAAACGTAATCCCTCCCTTCCTTTCTATGAGAATAGTTTAAACTTAAAGAATAAAATGGAAGTGGGTCCCATGGAGTGCTATAACGCTAAGGTTGAAGAAGGAAATGTTGGATTTTCATATGGAAAATCCCCTAGATTAGGTAGTCCTTTTATCTTGCTAGAAGAGAATATGACCAAGGGAGAAATGGTTCCCATACAAGTGGCATTTAATCCAATGCCTTTGGAGATTATATCCTTAGAAAGTAGTTCAACCAATTCTATGTTTGCATCCTATAAAGAAGATAAAGGTGAAAAATTCCCTAGGTATAAAGTTAGACCTGACAAAGGAGTCCAAATGTTTTAAAAAGATGGAAGCCTTAGAAGCATCAATGAAGAAGCACAACATCAATATTGATTCTTCTTCTTCTTCTCGTGCACATGCACTTTCTGCTTATGGTTTCTCCTTTAATGCAACTTCTACTTCTTCTTTTGATGAGTGGCTCATTAATTCTGGAGCATCTTATCATATGACTAAGGATAAAGCCATATTTTCTGCTCTTAATGAATGTAACACCAAGAAAATATTTGTTTGTGATGATAGATCTCTTAGTGTTGTGTTGTTTGGAACAATTCAAGTAGATAATGGTCATTTCAATGATGTATTATTTGTTCCAAGTCTTTCCTACAACCTTCTATAAGTGTATTAGATCGCTCATTCAGGTGAAGGTAAAACCGTAGAGTTTTCACCTCACTAAGTTGTTATTAAGGATTTAAAAGATCCTAATCATGTCCATGCAACTAGAATTGTTGACGATATTACTAGGTTGTACAAGTTTGACAACTTTGGGTCATCATATTTTCCATCGGTTTTGTTGCTCGTAGTGATGACTTGAGCAAAATTTAACATGAGCCGTTTGGTCATCTAAATTATCGCTCATTGTAGAAACTATGTAATCAATAGATGGTGACTGGTCTTCCTCTTCTTTTCTTGTAGAGATGGTGCTTGTGTTGGTTGTGTTCTCGGCAAACATCCTCGGGACAATTTTGACAAATGAGCCTCTTATCATGCCTCGACCCCCTTGCAGCTTGTTCACAGTGACTTGTGTGGTTCGTTTTCTTCTCATTCTTTTTCTGGGTGCAAGTATTTCTTAACTTTCATTGATGACTTCTCCAGGCACACTTGGGGTTTATTTCCTAAAACTTAAGAGCAAAGTTTTTGACAAGTTTTAGGCCTACAAGGCCCTTGTAGAAAAAAAAATTGGACATCAATTTCAAAGGTTAAGAATAGATAATGAAGATGAATAAGTGAACCAGAATTTTACAAGTTACTGCACTACATAGGGCATCCAAATGCAACACATTGTTCCATATACACCAAAACAAAATGGTCTTGTTGAGAGAAAGAATCATACATTAAAATAAATGACTAATTGTATGATCCAATCTAAGGGAGTAAGTCTTAATAATTGGGCAGAAGCCATTAACTGTGCAAATTACATAGTAAATCACACTCTCACAAAGGATCTAAAACATATAACACTAGAAGAAGCATGGAATAAAATTAAGCCAGATGTAAGCCACTTCTGTTTATTTGGCAGTGTAGCATGGGCTCACATTGCTGATGAGAAAAGGAAATCCTTATAGCCTAAAAGTGAGAAGTGTACTTTTTTTGGATATTCTAAAGATGTCAAAAGTTAAAAACTTATTCAACCTCATTCTAATGAAATCATTATTATAAGAGATGTTAAATTTGATAAAAAAATCTTTTGGCCTGTGATCCTAATTCCGCGTTTGTTCCTTCTCTGGCTCGCAAGTCATCTTCAGTGTTTGTGCCATCTTATGTTCCTATTCTAGTTTCTTCTTCTTCAGATGATGACAGTGAGGATGAAAATCTACCTGCACCTACTCACATTCCTCCAATGAGTCCATTGAACATGAACCTACACCAGTACCATCGTTTCCCAGGTGGGTCCGTTTAACTCAAGAAGAAACTAATGATCTTGTCGATGATCCTTCAGATCAGTGTCAAACACATTCACAGTTCCAGTGAGCCTCTTCTCTTTTTTCTTGAGTTTCAGAGACTCATGATCCATAAACATTTGTAGAAGCTTTAGGTAATCCAGATTGGAACACAACAATGAATGAAAACTATCTCTCTTTAATGGTGAACGATACTTGGGATCTTGTAACTCTTCTGAAAGGAAGAAAACTTGTTAGATGTAAATGGGTGTACAAAATTGTAAATGTGGATGAACCTGCACATATAAGATCTAGATAGAAAAGGACATACACAGTTTGCAAAAAATATGAGAAAAGATGGAAACGAGAGAGAGAGAGAGAGAGAACAAAAGAATTGTATTAACTAAATGAATGAATGATAATTTACACATGATATACTTTGTATAACTCAACTAATGTACACTAGAGGAGAAGCCAATGCGCCATAGTGGTGGTCTAGAGTGATCTGGACACACACCGACAGTTACGGGAGTTAACTGCTGTAGATTTTAACCTTGTACAATATTTACTGCAATCTGATTTTTAGTAAAAGAACAAAAATGATACAATGGAAAACACAAACATTACACATAGATTTTTTCCCTGGAAACCCATACCGGGCAAACCAACATATTCTATATCCATTCATAGTGATGCATTGTTTACAATACAATATACATATAGGATCCAGCGGCATCCAAAACCCTAACCCAATGACCTGGATTAGTCAACAACCCTAATTCCTTAACTGGAAATAGAAAACCATCGATAAAAAACCATGTGCCGAAAAACCACCCAACAATGGAAACAAAAATCGAGGCAACACAAAAAACAAGGCAAAAAGCGACACATTTCCCGAGGATTTTTTTTTTCTTGAGGGTGCTTCCCTTGAACCCCTGATTGGGGGGCTTTCGTCCCCTTGCACCCCTTAAGGGGGGGCCTAGCGCCCCCCCCCTCAAACCCCCTATGCGCCCGGTGCAACACAGACCCCGCTACTCGTGAAAAGAATATAACACATACCCAACATTCTCCCACTTGTTTTCTTTGCATACATGGGGTTACAGGGTTACATAGTCAATAATCCAAGGCAACAATGCCCATGGATCCTCTACACCAAGAGAACTTATTAGTGCTCACAGATTTTGTTAATGAATCTGCAACATTTTTCAAAGTGTCCACCTTCATCAACAACACTTTCTTTTCTTCAACCATGTCTCTCACAAAGTGATATTGAATATCAATATGCTTTGTCTTTGAAAGATAAGCTAGGTTCATCGCCAAAAAAATTGCACTCTGACTATAACAATCTATCCTTACAGCTTGTTGTACCAACCCAATACCTGAACATAATATTTGTAACCATACTGCTTCCTTACTTGCATGAGTGGCTGCCATGTATTCAACTTATGTATTTGAAAGTCCCACTACAACATGTATTTTTCTCATCCAACTTATTGCTCCTCCAAACATGTTAGACACATACCTGCTTGTAGATCTCCTACGATCCAGATCTCTAGCCCAGTCTGCATCCACAAAGCCATGTATATCCAACACTCTGTCCAATCCCGGTCTTCCTGGGTAGCACAATCCATAGCTAGCAATACCACGCAAATACCTGAAAACCCTTTTTATTTCTGTCCAATGCTCCTTCCCTGGTGTTGACATATACCTGCTCAAAACTCCCACTGCATGTGCAATGTTCGGTCTATTACAGACCATTGCATACATCAAATTACCAACTGCACTCGCATATGGAACATGAGACATGTCCTCCTCCTCTTCCTGTGTCTTCAGACACTGATCCACAAACAACTTTACACCAACAGGAATAGGAACCTTGACCGGTTTACATTCCTGCATATTAAACCTCTGCAATATTGTCGCGACATATTTTCTCTGATTTAACTAGAGTTTCCTCTTTTTCTGATCTCTTTTAATTTCCATGCCCAAAATGAAATTTGAAGCATTGAGATCCTTCATGTCAAATTTAGAGGACATCTAAGTTTTCACATCCTTGGTGATTGTTTTAAACCATACATGGACTTTTTCAGCTTGCATACTAGCTCCTTCTTTCCCTTCACAACAAATCCTTATGGCTGCTTCATATAGATTCCTTCTTCCAGATCCCCATGTAGGAATGTTGTTTTCACATCCATATGTTCTACTTCAAAATCAAATGCAGCAGCAACAAATAACATAAATCTTATAGAAGTTAACTGGGCAACAGGAGAAAAAATCTCAAAAAATCAATTCCCTCAACCTGGGAATAACCCTTTGCTACTAACCGAGCTTTGTATTTCTCCACTTTTCCTTCTGCATTTAGCTTCTTTTTGAATACCCATTTGTTTCCAATGGGATTTCTTCCATTCAACAACTCTACTAGATCCTAAGCATCATTCTTATCCAAGGCTACCATTTCTTCATCCATGGCCTTTTTCTAGAGCTTTCCATCCTCTGAATCCACTGCCTCCCTGACAGTTCTAGGATCATCATCAGTAATAGACAAAGAAAAATTTGAACGGAAATAAGATGGAGTATACCTTTCCGATAGCCTTCTTTCTCAAACCAATCTCCTCAATACTGGAGTATGATGATCTTCTTCTTCTAATTCCTATTCTTCTGTAGAGTCTGATTCATCATCCTTTAAATCAAACTCTGTTTTCTATGGTTCTTCCTTACTTGGTAGGACTTCCTATTTAACAACATCCTTCATTTCTCTAAATACCACATCTCGACTATACACTACCTTATTAGTTTTTGAGTTCCAAAGATTCTAACCTTTGAGACCATCTTTATATCCAATAAAGATACACTTTTCAACCTTCTTATTTAGCTTACTCCTTTTTTTCATTTGGAACATGAACATATGCATCACAACCAAATACCTTGAGATGTGTGAGAGAAAGTTTCTTACCAGGCCATACCTCTTGTGGAGTCTTGTCATCCAACGTTGATGAGGGTGATATGTTGACCAGGTAACATGAAATACCCACTATCTCTGCCCAGAATTCTTGCCCTAACCTGGCACCACTCAGCATGCACCTTGTTTTTTTCACTAGTGTCATGTTCATCCTTTATGCAACTCCAGTTTGCTAAGGTGTATATGGAGTAGTCTTCTATCTTGCTATACCGCACTTCTTACATAATTCTTCAAGTTCATTCCCGCAGAACTCTCCGCCATTATCTGTCCTCAACACCTTAATTCTTTTCTCTATTTGATTCTCAACAAGAGCCTTAAACTCTTTAAACCTATCAAAGATTTTAGATTTCTTCTTAAGGAAATATATCCAAGTATTCATCAAAAAGCCATCTATAAATGAGACATAGTACACAAATTTTCTGAATGATGGGACCGACACAGGTCCAAAAACATCACTGTGAACTAGCTGTAAAATTCCTTCTGCCCTCGTTGCACCAAAGGGGAATCTTACCCGATTTTGCTTCCCATATACACAATGTTCACATAAATCAAAATCCAGAGAGCAGTTATACATACCTTCAACCATACCTTTACCGTGTACTAGTCGAAGACCCTTCTCTCCGATATGCCCCAGTATTTGATGCCACATCATAACCTTTTCTCTAGAGACTGTAGGAGTTCTTTCTTCTTTAACTCCAATATCAGGAACAATGGAACTATTACACCCATCACTAATAGTGCTTCCTTGTAGCTTATATAGAGTCCCAAACTAAACTCCCTTCAACAACACCATTGCTCCTCGAACCATCTTACAGGTTTCCTTTTCAAATATTGTTTTTGACCCTGCATCGTTCATTTTTCTTACAAAAAACAAATTTCTGGCCAATCCTGGGATGTGCAGAGCACCAGGTAGTGTTCTAATTCTTCCATATATGAGCCTCAACTTGAATTTTCCTTGACCTATGATTTTGTTTGTCGAGTCATCACCTAGGAAAACATTACCTCCATCATTCCTTTCATATTCACATAACCATTCCCTGTGGGGAGTCATATGAAAGGATGCACCTGAGTCAACCAACCATGTCTCATGATATGCATGTGTGCTTGAAGAAGCCAAGTACACATCCCGACCTTCTTCCTTGGAGGTCTTTTCTTATGTAGAAGGAGATTCTTTAGATCCCTTCTTTTTCTCAACTTTGGATCTACACTACTTCTTGTAATGCCCTTCTTTTCCACATCTCCAACACACCTTTACAAACTTTCCGGGAGATTTAGATCTACCCTTAGACTTAGATCTACCACTTGAGAACTTAGATCTATTTCTTTCCTGGGAGTGTCCTCTTGCAAATAATGTGTCTGTACTCTGTCCTTCCATATTCTTCCTTCTCTTATCCTCCGACAACAAGGATGAGACCACTTCATCAAACTTCAAGGCAGTTGGATTACTACCTATGGCCACAACCAAACTATCCCGCGAGTTTGGTAAAGAACACAATAAACTGATACACTTATCTTTATATGAAATTTTAATCTCAACAGATACTGACTAACTTACCACAAAATTCAAGGCGTTCAAATGCTCTGCCACCGAGTCTTCATCTCTCATCCTCAGGTTATACAACTTCTTTCTTAGGAATAGTTTATTTACTAGGGACTTAGAATGATACAACTTCCCCAACTTATCCCATAAATCCTTGGTTGTAGCTTCCTCTGACATATTCATTAATACTGAATTTGAGAGACGCAGTCGGATTGTGCTCTTCACCTTCCGATCCAAATTTTTCTAGTCATCTGCTGAAGTTCCTATTGGTGTAATAACTAGATCTACCGCGATCCACTGATCTTTGTTCACCAACAGATTTTCCATCTAGAGCTTCCATCGCTCGAAACTTTTCTCATTAAACTTCTCGATCTCCATTTTCAAATTGTTCTCCATTTATTTTCACCTGAAAAATCAATACCACAGATCTCCCACTGTAACAAGGCTTATCACAGTCCCGAGCCAAACTTTTAACCACAAAGGCATCCCCTGAAGCCAACAAAGCTCTGATACCAAATGTAGATTTTAACCTTGTACAATATTTACTGCAAACAGATTTTCAGTAAAAGAACAAAAAATATAAAATGGCAAATATAAACATTACATAGAGATTTTTCCCCTGGAAACCCAAACCGGGAAAACCAACATATTCTATATTCATTCATAGTGATACATAGTTTACAATACAATATACATATAGGATCCAACAACATCCAAAACCCTAACCCAATGACCTGGATTATTAAACAACCCTAATTCCTTAACCGAAAATAGAAAACCATCGACAAAAAACCATGTGCCAAAAAACCACCCAACAATGGACACAAAAATTGAGGCCACACGAAAAATGAGGCAAAAAAGCAACATGTTTCTCGAGGCAAATATTTTTTTTCAGGGTCGCTGCCCCCAAACCCCCGCACAGGGGGATTTCTCCCCCTACACCCCCCTTGCGCGCCTGGCACAATGCATTACTCATACAAAGAATATAACACATACCCAACAACTGCCACCTAGTTTGAGTTAACTAGTCTCTCAGTGTTCAGTTAACTAACTGAAAATAGAGTGAAGTGAGGAAGAGATCAAGAAATCATGAGTAATGCTCTAGTTTGGTGATAATCCCAAGGAAAATGCACATTAGTAGGTGATGATCCCAATGTTGCATGGTGTTGAAACCAATGTGGCATTAAGACTCCACTCAATTGATCAAACTGAAGTGTGAACTGAAGAGATATTCTCCTATAATGTAGGAAAGGGAATATTCTCCCTAAACTATAGGAGACTGAATAATGAATAATAAACATAGGGAAAAACCTTAGGAAAAAGAAATCCTAGGTGTGTTTAAAGTATCTCCAACACCCCCCCTGAACATCACTATGGTGAAAATAAAGAATGGGTCCTGGCAACGAGGCCATGTTAGGTACCCGAAAACAAAAGATACACTGAAATAAATGAGGAAAGAGGGAAAAACTCATGGGACCCCCCCCTCAAAGTACAATGTATGTTAAAGAAAGAACTGACAGTTGCTAGGCAATTGTGTCCTTCACTCCAAGCTGACTACGCAGAGAATGAAACTTTTGCTCAGTGAAGGTCTTGGTGAAGATGTCTGCAGTTTGTTCTACTGAAAGACATAATTGCAGGTCGATGATCCCCTCATGTACTAAGTCCTAGATGTAGTGCATGTGGATCTCGATGTGCTTCGCCTGCTGCCTCTGAACTAGATCTCTACACAACGTCAAAGTGCTCTAGTTGTCACGCCATATGATGCTTGGTCGATGAAACTGAATGGCCAACTCAGTGAGAAAATGTTGTTGCCACATAGACTGAATGGTTATGTTAACTACCTCTCTATACTCTGCCTCGGTTGAATATAGAGAAATAGCATCCTACTTCTTGCTCGACCAACAAATGGGCCTGGAACTCAGACTGAGTGAGTAACCAGATGTGGACTTGTGATCAATGTTATCGCCAACCCAGTCAGAATTAGTGAACTCGATGAGGTCCAATGTAGAGTCTGTTGCATAGTGAATCCCAAAGGTGATGGTTCCATGTATGTATTGAAGGATACACTTTGCAACCTTCCAATGTAGCTCATGTAGCTCTTGCATGAACTTGGAGACTGCTCCAACTGCATAGAAGAGGTCTGGTATGTAGTGTGTGAGATACAAAATCTCCCCACTAGTTCTATGGATAGTGTGATGTCCACCAGTGGAGTTTCTCCACCATCCTCAAGTCTGACTCGTGATAGGAAGGGAGTTAGGGAAGACTTGCAATTTGTGATGTGAAATCTCTCAAGGAGATCTCGTGCATACTTGGGCTGAGACAGTTTGATGCCTGATGCATCTTGATTGATTTCGAGACCAAGGAAGAAATGTAATGGAACCATGTCCATCATCAAGAACCTGTCATGAAGAATCCTCTTGACTGCAACAATCATTGAAGTCAAGCAACTGGTGATCAACAAATCATAAACATATAGAACTAGGCTTAGAAGTGAATCAACCGTCCTGAGCATGTAAACATTCAGGTTTGACTTACAACATACAAAGTTCTATGACAATAGGTAGGAGTCCATCTAGGAATACCATGCCCATGGGTCCTTCTTGAGGCCATAAAGAGACCTCTTCAGTCGACAAACAAAAGATGAATATTGCATGAATCCTTGGGGATGTTCCATGTATATCTCCTCAGAGAAATCTCTGTGAAGAAATGCATTCTTCACTTCCATCTGATGGACTTCCCATCCCTTGGCTTCCATAGTGGAAAGTGCCAGACATATAGAATCCATCTTTCCTACTGGAGAGAAGGTCTCATCATAGTCAATGTCGTGCACTTGCTGAAAGCCTTTGGAAACTATCCTGGCTTTGTATTTTCTAATCTGTCCATCTGTTGTGCTCTTGGTCCTGTAGAGCCATCTGCACCTGACAAGTTTCTTTCCTGCAGGAAGCAGAACTAGATCCCAAGTTTGGTTCTCGAGGAGGGAGTTGTACTCCTCTTGTATGGCATATTCCCAAAAGGGATTCCCGACAACCTCGCCATAGAACTATGGATCTGAAGAATGAACCAAGAAAATATGTCGGGGTGGCATTGGTTCAGTGGCAGTGAGTGAAAGAGGAGGCTCCTCGAAATTAGATCGAGTCCTCTTGGTATCAGTTGGATCCCCAACAAGATAAACAACATCTTGAAGAGTAGTCTTGGCCCACTTGGGCCTATGCTTTGGCTCTGCATCTACATCTGCATGCATTGACTCTGCATCTACATCTGCATGCATTGACTCTGCATTTGATTGTACTAACTTTGTATCTGAATCATCTGAATCCTTTGAATCAGAACTCTCATCTGAAGAAGATTTGACATGTGCATGCTCATCATCTCTGATAGGTGAAAGAACAAAAGTGTCTCCATGCGACTACTGAGGTACATGCAAGATACTTTCCTCGAATTGGACACTACGCTCAATGCTGAATCAATCTTAGTAGAGATCAATGAGTCTCTATCCCTTCACACCGTCAGGGTATAGTACAAAGATACACTTTGTACTGTGTGGATCAAGTGGCTTCATCTTCTCAGAGGGAATCTTGGCACATGCACAAGAAACGAATATACAAAAGTAGGTCACTTCCGGTTTGAGGTCACTCTAAGCCTCATAGCAGGTCTTATCCTTGACAAATCTATGGGGAGATATGTTTTGGATGTAGGTTGCATAATTAAGTGCTTCAACCCATAATCTCCATGGAAGTGACTTTGCATGTAGCATGCAAGATCCCATCTCTTTCAGAGATCTATTTTTCCGCTCAACCACTTAGTTTTGCTACGGAGTATAAGGAACCCTATGTTGCAACTGAATCCCGGCCTCAAGACAAAGATTCTGTATCTCATGGTTGACATACTCCCCAAATTATCTATTCATAGGACTTTAATCTTCTTTCCTGACTATGTCTCAATAAGGGCTTTGAAATCTTTAAGGTGTTGAAAGACCTCTAATATTTGCCTGAGAAAGCTAGTCCAAGTATGGCGTGAGAAATCATCAACAAAAATGAGCACGTACCTTGCTTTATTGATTGATGGATGCAGAAAAGGGCCCATGAGATCGTTGTGGATCAGATCTAAAGGAGAGGAGGCTTTCTGAGTATTTCCTTTGTTGAATTTCTCTTGAGGGTGTTTTCCAAGAACACATCCTTCACAAATTCCTTGGAGAAGCGGATGTCAGGTAGTCCATCAATCATTCCCTACTTGCTAAGATGTTGCATATATCCTAAATTTAAGTGCATGAACCTTTTGTGTCATATCCCACTACTTTCATCGGCATGGGTAAGCAGTAATGTAGAATCTGGTTCAATAAATTCAGAAAATCTGTGTAGTCTGGATTGATGATTTACCTCACCAGTAGCAACCTTAAAATTGGTTTGCATGTCATAGATATCCACAACATCAGGTGTGAATATTACGCTATTTTTGGTGATCAAGTTTGTCATCTGATACAGAGAGAGAAGATTGATGGAGGGTTTGGGAACATGTAGCACATTATCGAAGCTCCTCTTTGTGAGTTTAACTCTTCCTTTGCCAGTGACCTCGATTGGAGAGTTGTCCCCCGTCAGAATAGGAGGACCTTTTCATGCGTCCAATGAAGAGTAGACTTCTTTTGTGGCTGCCATGTGGTGTGATGCTCTTGAATATACAAATCAAGCATTGGGAGAGGAGTTGATGGCAATCAAAGCATGGCTAGAATTACCTTTCTTGTGATTTTGATCTTCCAACTTCTTCTTCTTGGCACCCTCAGGGATGCGATCTCTAAGGTTGTTTTGTTGAAGTATTTGGGCCATTTGATCTATTTTTTTCTTCATACATGAATATTTTGAATGGAATCCATTATGGAAGTAAGTGCATTTCTCCCCTTTTCTTCCCTTTCCACCTTTGGATACAGAGGAATCGTTGAAGGGTTTTAAGTACCCTTCCTTCTTTGGATTTGCATGTGCCTTCCTTTTGTATTTGTCTTTAGATTTTGGATTTGGATGATTTATACCATCTTGCACAACAAGTGCATGCACCTTTGGGCCTTTGATTTTGCCCATGTTGATGAGCTTGTTCTGCTCTTTCATCAGAAACTCAATAAAGACCTCAAGATAGGGCATCTTCTAGGTGGCTCTAGAGGTGATCCCAACTGAATGAAATGTGGATACAAACACTGAGTAATCCAGACCGAGTTTAGAAAGAATGGTAATAACCATTTGTTTCTCCTCCTTATATTTATCAAGCCCGCAAGCCTTGAGTTGCGACAACAAATCCTTATATTTGGTAAAGAAATCTTGGAGACTGTTGAAGGTTTTTGGATCCAAAGTGAACAATTACACCTCGAGTATATCTCCCCTCATCTTCTCCTATTTTCCAAAAATTCCTTCCATGGTGGTCCAGACTTCATTGGGGGTTTTACAAGAGGATATGTGAAAGAGGAGCTCAGGAGAAATGAGACTGCAAATAGTTCTAAACGTTTCATCCATCCGATTTAGATACTTGGATTTTTGTATGGATGATGTGGGTTTGGTCTTTGTGTCCATGGTTAACCTATATAATCATCTACTTCGAAGATGCATTATCATCTTGTCCTTCCATGCAAAAAAAATGTACGGTGTAAGAATGAATTCTTTTGGAAATTCCATTTTTCCCGCTGTCTTCAATCTTTGATACCTGCAAAAAGAATACGGTTTATCTTTTTCCTAGAGATCTATTGGCTCTAATACCATGTAAATGTGGATGAACCTTCACAAATAAGATCTAGCTAGCAAAGGACATACACAGTTTGCGGAAAAAATGAGAAAAGACAGAAACGAGAGAGAGAGAGAACAAAATAATTGTATTAACTAAATGAATCAATGATAATTTACACATGATATACTCTGTATAATTCAACTAATACACACTGGAGGAGAAACCAATGCACCATAGTGGTGGTCTAGAGTGATCTGGACACACACTGATAGTTACAGGAGTTAATTGCCACCTAGTCTAAGTTAACTAGTTTCTCAGTATTTAGTTAACCGACTGAAACATAGTGAAGTGAGGAGGAGATCAGGGAATCATAAGTAATGCGCTAGTCTGGTGATACTCCCAAGGAAAATGCACATTAGCATGTGATGATCCCAATGTTGCATGGTGATGAAACCATTGTGGCATTAAGACTCCACTCAATTGATCAATTTAAAGTGTGAAATGAAGAGAATATTCTCCTAGAATGTAGAAAAAGGAACATTCTCCCTAAAGTATAGGAGACTGAATAATGACTAATAAACATAGGGAAACCCTTAGGAAAAAGAAATCCTAGGTGTGTGTGAAGTATGTCCAACAAAAAATAAGTATGCATCAGATGGAAGTGTTGAAAGACATAAGGCCTGGTTAGTTGCCAAAGGGTTCTCTCAAGTTGAATGCAATGACTATGATGAAACCTTCACCCCTGTATCCAAAATAAATTCAATTTGCCTTTTTCTATCCCTTTCAGCCTCACATAAATGGGAGGTCCATCAGATGGATATCAAATATGCCTTCTTGCATGAGAATTTGCAAGAAGAAATCTACATGGAACAATCTCCTTGCTAGGTCTATAATTACTCCAACCTTGTTTGTCACCTTAAGAAAGATCTTTATGGTCTTAAGCAAGCTCCTCGAGCGTGGTATGCCAAAATGAACGACTTTTTCCTTGATATTGGCTTTTCTAGATGTCATTCTAACCATAATATCTATACCAAGAAAGTAAGAAGCCATCTTATAATACTTGTTCTTTATGTTGATGACCATATCCTCACTGGTAGCGACCCTAAAATTTTAATCCCTGTGAAAACAAGCCTTAAGAAGAAATTTGAAATGATTGACTTAGTCTATTTGCACTATTTCCTTGGCCTCCAAGTTTTGCAAACCAAGGAAGGAATTTGTCTTTTCCAGTCTAAGTATGCTTGTGATATTCTTCGTCACCTTCACATGGAAGATTCCAAACCAACTCCTTCTCCCTTGTAGTATGGAGTCAAACTTGCTACCACCTGTACTTCTCCCAAAGTTCATGCCACTTTGTACTTTCAGTTAGTTGGTAGCCTCTTAGAATTGACTCATACCTATCTTGATATTTCATTTGTTGTTATTCTTATTGCCTGGTATATGCAAACACCCCATGAAAACCATTGGAAATAAGATAAAAGGATACTTCGGTATGTCTAGGGTACAGTTCAATTTGGGATACATTACAACTCAGGGGGTGCTCCTTTAATGGTTGGTTTCACTGATTCAGATTGGGCCGATGACCCTGATGATCGAAAGTGTGCTGCAGGTTATGTTTTCATCCTTGATTCAAGTCCTGTCACTTGAGCCTGTAAGAAACAATAGGATATTGCTCTTTCTTTAGTAGAAGCAGAGTACTGAGTAGTGGTCAATGCAAGTCAAGAAGCCTTGTGGCTTCGACAGATCCTTTTAGAGTTTGGATTCTAGCAGTAGCATCTCACCACCCTCTGGTGCAACAATCAAAGTGCCATCAATCTTGCCAAAGATCAAGTTCAACATCGACACAACAAATACATTGAGCTACGCATGCACTTCATCAGAAAGCTCATTCATGATTGAGTTATTGCAGTGCTCTTTTGCCCTACAAAAGATCAAGTTGGAGTCATTTTCATAAAGTCTCTTATATAAGTGAAGTTTTCCAAACTTCGATATATGTTAGGAATTTAGGAATTTTTATTTAAAGAGGGATAGGATCTAATTCCTCCTTCCTTCTCCCAACGTGTTGCTTTTGTAAATCCTTCAATCCTATCCCAAGTTGTTCTTAAGGGGGAATGTTAGGATATTTAGACACTTAGGATTTAGTTAAGATAAACTTGGTCTAATGTGTCATTAGGTAAAAGCTTGTTTCTTAGTGTGTTTCTTTAGTATGCATTTGCAGTTAGGTAATTTGACGGTCATGAGATGTTTCCAATATAGAGTGATTCAACAACTCATATTCTCCTCGATCTTGGCGGCTGGATTGATTTGTGGCTTAACAATTGATTGGTCCATCATATCTATTTAAAGAGCATGGTGGGTCATTTGTCGATGATTGATGGTGAGAAAATATCTTGTAAATATATCTCTAATATTTTTCTTTTGCATTAATAAATTGCTCCAAGTGTCCATGTTGGTTAGGGTTGTGGATGTTTCCCCACATGGGTTTTACCATGTAAGAACATCGGTGTGTTGATATTTGATCTGGTTGTGTGAGTGGTTACTGAAGGTATTCATCCTTTGTTGGAATACCCATGTTATTGAACAAGGAGAATCATATGTGGATGATGAGGGTATCTAAAGAGGATTTGGTTTAGAACTTGGTCAACCATGTGTAGTAGGAAGAATATCCTTTGTGCCTCTAGTAAAAAATGATCAAAAAATGAAATTATAGAAGGCAAACAATAGATCATTGATGGGCCTCTTAGACCAAGGTGTGCCTTAGTAAAGGTTAAACAATCATTACCCTACTCTTAAATGCAAGTAGAGTAGGGGGATCTCACAAAAACTAGCTCTCAAGAAAATGATTACACAATTTAAATCAGAGATAAATATTATATAAGAGACAATGTTTGAAGGTGAAAAATTAGAAAGAATTTTATTATTTTTCCTAAAATATTGGCACTTTTTGTCCCTAAATTCAAATTGGAAACCAATGGGTTATTAGTAGGGTATAATAGCCCCCTTAACCTCATTAAGTACTGTATTCTTAATGAAAGTCTACTAACAAATTCACGATGTATGGAATTATTGAAGAAATTTTCCATTATCAACTTGTATGGTCCATATGACTACCAATTATTTTTATGGGACTATTTATTTGCTTAAGGTATCCTTAAAGAATAAAATGTAATTTTGGGTTGGGATCTTAATTTCACCACTAGAAGAGGAGAAGAGTGTGGCACCGATGCAAGTGCACATCCATTGAAAGAATATTTTGCTCATATATTTGAAGAAACAAGTATCCATGATGTCTTGCCATTAAAACTAATTCCGACCTTGAGAATTTTCAAGGTGAAAGATGAAGGGGCATCTAAGAGATTAAATATGTTATTGGTGGTAGAAAGGGTGCTGGAGTAAGCATATTGGATCAAATATTGGGTGGGGAAAGGTTTCCCTTTAGACCATATTTTAGTTCTTCTTTATATAGAGAAGGATGAGAACAAACCTTTAGTCACAATGTTATCATACCCACTTCAAAAATTAAAGTTAAAAATTCACTTCTTATACAAACTTTAAAAATAACTCTAGAAGTGATAAGTGTGGCTTTGTAGTGTATGAAATTTGTACTTGGGTACTAACATATGCATATCCACCCAGAGGTTCCTTATGTAGCCCACCTCTATGTCGTATTAATGCATGACCAACTTAATGATGATACAATACCTCTCAAATACTACACTAATGTGATGGATCAACTTTATGGAGTCCCTCTCACCTTAACCTAGATGTGGGACCTCACTCAAATGTCTAGTGCTTTGATGGGTTCCTTGGGTCCTCCCTCTTCTTTGACCTCTAGCCTTTGGTCGCTAGTTTGAATCACTTTGACACTTTGGGGAACCCATTTAGGGACTTCCCATACTTCATGGGCCCACATTGGGGTGCAAACCATCAAGTTGGGTCCATGATGAATTAGAATGCCTTGATTTGCACCCAAAACCACACCAACCCTTTTGGGACTTGTTATTTACGAAGTCAATTTGACACAAACATCTAAATCCCTACTTGAACTCTTGGCACTGAGTGTACCATGAGTTTCCTTTGGGTACCATGATTATGAATATGTAAGTAGTGTAAGAAAGTGTTTATTTGGGCCCTAAAACTCACAGTACCATCATACCAAATCCATGGCATAAAGTCAACATACACAACATGATGGTTTCATATGACTTAGATAACCTAATGACCAACCCAATGTTATCTTATGCCTCAAGGTTTCTTCCTTTCCTATTTATACCTTTAAATTTCTCTTTGTAAATCTCTCTTGGATTCTTTCATCTTTGAATACCATAATTTGCAAGTACACTCTCAGATTATGGACCAAACTACTTACGCCTCTTTTAGGTTCTTAGGGATTCTTGCACATGTCATATCCAAAACCTCTACAGGGACTCCTTTCTCCAGTTTATCTTTAATCTTATAGATTTGATGATATGGAATATTCATTGGCATAATTCCACTCATCCCTTGGTATTTTTTCAACCCGATAATCTCAAGGGAGGTTCCATATAGCTAGGGAAAGACATGTATTATGCTCTCTAGAGGTGAGTGCTATATCTACTCTACATATTTCTATATTTTATCTTCATTTTAATAGATCTAGTTTTTATTGGTGACATGGAATATATATCTTTATATTGGAGATTGGGGCAAGTCTGCTCTTGCAAGATTTTGGAGTTGAGTGTGCAAGTCATTTCAAGATATTGATCACTCTTGGATGAGTGTCATAACTCTCCATTTCAACCTATGGAGCTTCATCATCTATGACAACAAATTTTTGGTGAGTTCTGTTCCTTCTTCTCTTTCATTTTCAACATTAGGGTTTCTAGATCATTAAATGAATAATTGGTTAATTAACCCTAGTTAGTGGGCTCTCTTTCCTCATTTGATTTGCTATTCAAATTTGATTTAAAACCTAATTGAATTACCCTAATCACCTACAACCCTAAGTTATTGTTAACAAGATCTTAAGTTCCTAATTAATCTAGTGGCTTTCCCTCCTATTTTCACCCTCTTCTATATTATGTCAAGGTTTCTTAATTTAGCCCTAAAACCAAGTGGTGATTCCACTCTCCTCTTCCCCCCTTTAATAGTGTGTGTGCTTTGGTGGTCTTCCACATCCACCTTCACACTATGTATGGTATCATGAATTTGTTCATTCGCTACATTTTCACGACTCCACTATCGAGTTACCATTAAACCTTCTCTCTCACAAACGAAGGGTCCCTTATGTTGTTAGTCTTTCTCTCTCTTCTACAGTGGGCTATGGGGCCCTCTCCTTATGTCTTTAAAAATTTCTTAGGCCATCCACAAATCTTTATTTCTAGTTCCTTGAGAAATAAATATAGAAGTAGTCATCCTTCTCTAAGTATTTATGCAACATTACTTGCCTTCAAAGCATAAGATTTCATCACAATGTCTCTGCAACGGTTAATTCATTAAGCCAAAGGTCCACCTCAACAATATACATTAAAAGATGCTCAAATCCAATGACAAACATATCCCTCCTGTTATCGCACAATTTGTAGTTTTCTCAAAGCCAAACCCATGCAAGAAATGTGTGACACAACTGGGGACACCTAGCATTATCACCTCAATAGATATCCCCATCATTTAGTGAAAGACAAGTCCAACACAAGGGAGTCTTCCTAGGTGACCCTAGGGAAATTGTAAGGAGATAATCAAGTATCTATAAGAGCACACCTATAGGTGAAGGTCTAATATGAAAATGAGGCTTGAGGAGAGAGTCTTTGGAGATGGTAAATGGTTTCCAAGGTTGTGTACCTACAAAACAATGTTAGACAAGCCAAAAAAATACCAAATATGATGATGTAAGCCTCAAGATAAAAGGGGAATCAACAAGAAACCTTGCTGTCCCAAAATTTGCAGTAGTAAGGAAATATATATCAGAAATGAAGAAGTTATGACAATTGCAAATTAAACAATCAAAATCAAGTATATGATATTGGAAAATAAAGCTTGCAAATAGTACGCAATGTTCCGTTTTTTAGACCAAGACTTTGATGACAAATGAAGGTTTTAAATGAGTGTTATCAACAAGTATTTATGAAATCCCAATGGCTGTAGAAAACGTTTACTGCTGAAGAAATTTCTAACCACTAAAATCAACAAGTAAGCCACCCAAACAATAGCTCTTAAACAATAGATCAATTATCTCAGCTTGCAAGTGAATTTGAGCGGTAGAAAAGTGAATAAATAGTAAGAGAAAGTGAGTTTGTCGCAACCCTATTGGTTGTAGCTTAATGTTTGTTACAACAGATCAATCAATTAGCAAATAAAGGCCCCTAGGGCACAAGATATCTTAAAGCATGTAAAATTTAATTTCAAACTTGAACTATTCAGTATCTCAAAATTCATGTTTACCGATGCAACACAATTCAATCTCTAATGCAAATATTAGTGCCTTATTATTGGGTGAATGAAGTCTCTTCATTGGAAGACAAGTTAAACAAAAATGAAGAAGAGATATTTGTTGAGAGTTAAACCCTTGTAAAACCCAACAACAATCCTTCCAAATCGTCTAGCTTAAAATCCAAGATGAACTAGGGTTTTAATGATTTCTCTAGGAGTGTAAACCCTCTTACTTCCTAGAGAAAACAAAACCTATCCAGGCCTTGCAACAAGGGTGTAAAATTTCTTACTCCTTGAGGCAAGCCTTGTAGCCTTTCAATGATAAATAAAATTAAACCTTGGTGGAGGGTGTAAGCCCTTTTACTCCTCCTAGGGTTTTAGATATATTTCTTGAAGTTGAACAAGTAAAATGACAGTAAATTGCAGAAAATTACTCACCAATCCAAGAGATAGCATGCAACATACCTTTACTACCAAGATATCATTCACAAAATGCCAAATAAACACCACCAAGAGAATTCACTAGCCTTTAATGCTCCAAGTAGCAAGTGTTGCATTCATTATGACACGAAAAAGAGAGATAGTGATTTTGCCCAAGGAGACCGAAATTGCATTCCAAGAGTATGTAATTCTCAAGTGATGATTTATGGAAATGAAAAAGAGATGGTCCTCTATTTATATGAGGCCATCTAAACCAATTTGTCCACATAAAATTGTTAACAACAAATTAAAAGAGGGCCGACCCTCTTATTTTCTTTTACAACTTGCAAATATAAAAATTACATAAAGTAAAACCCTAAAAAGGGTGATGTCATGCCCTATAAGGTTGACATGGGGCCTAAAAGTGATACATTGAGCCTCAAAATGCAGATCGTTGGGCATCCAAAGGACATGTTTCAATATCTCATGTGCTAGATTGTCATTCCATGCGTCTCCTTCCTTCAAACCACATCACCTCTGGAACCATCAAGCCCCTCAAACCCTAGCCTCCAAATGACTTCAAAGGTTTAGAAAGTGACGTCCTAAGCCTCCAAATGATAACATCTAGGTGTAGAGGGATATGATGTCATCCTTGAATTCCGTCAAAGTGCCTCCAAAGGAAACATCCTCTATCCTTTGCACACAAAGGCTCCAGGGTGCTTTGCCCAGTCTGTGGGGTAGGCGTCCATCTTAGGGGTTCTCAACTCCCCATGAAGGTCAAAATGGAATAATTCCTCCATGGATAGATTTCAACTGGAAAGGTCCTACAAAGACAAATAAGTACACCCTCCAAGGGTCCACAAATCACACGTATCATTTCGAGTAACTACCTGAACATGTGCATTAAATAACCCCCTTTTCAAACTAAACAAATGCTCAAAGATCATATAAATTTTTCCAAATTTAAGTATGGGAGGGTTGTCATGGTGTCCTATTGGGTAGGACAATCCCCAAGTCAAGGAGTGTTTCCCAAGAAGACTCTCTCTAAGTTATGTAGTGAATATGAGGTGAATGGGGGTATGAATTTTGGCCATGGTGTTCTCGACATATCAAGGGCTCATATTGTCTTATTTATGGGTGCCTTTGTGGAAGGTGTGTTGCATCCTTCATTTGCATTGTAACATTTTTCCAAGCCCTTTTATTTGCCATTAACTTATAATGGTCGAGCATTGAGTGCTATGTGCAATGGAAAGTAAAAGTTGTCACAATGCCACTTGAAGTTAGGAACACATTGAGTGCCATATGCACTCGAAATTAAAAGACACTGCAAACACATTCCCCCAACAAGCGGGACACTTATTAATTATTTGTTTTTTTTTTAAAGGTCCTTGATTTTTATGGAGAATCATTTCATTACTCTCAGGACCTTAGGGTGAGCATCTAGAGGGATAATTTATGGATTTTTGGTTTTGCCATCTACAACAACTCAGGGCCTTTAGTCCCTTCTTCCCATGAAATGAGGTACAATCGCTTCTTGGGGTCAATGAGCCCCAAAACCCAAAAGACGAGGAAATGAAATGGAGGAGGTGTGGAAAGTGGTAGAAATGAGCGGGAATGGTATGATGACCCTTCAAGGAGACCCCTAATAGCAACCATTTCCTCGAGGGTGACCCACTTACTAGGAAACCATGTCAACCACCAAGGTGAAATAAGGCAAAATTTAAAATTTCCAAGCAAATGTTTTCATAATCAAGAAAGGACCCTTTGAAACATGCTCAAATGCTTCAATTATTAAAGTGTTAAGAACCTAAATAGATCTACAAATATAATCACCACAAATACTGAATACACAATAGATCCACAGAGCAATATAGAAGAACAATATGA